>JAXQQM020059666.1:0-44019 GCA_034641835.2 Pinus albicaulis | reverse complement strand
TGGTGGCGGAGGTGTAGGTGAGTTCTTACCCTTATGCTGACTTGAAGGTGGTGTAGCTGGAGGACTATTTCCTGTATGCACAACCGACTCTCTTAATGGATTGTAGGTGGATCTATCCTCTTCTCCATTGGTTTGGTAGTACTTACCACTTCGTGTTGTACTTTTTCTCTGATCATAGGTCATTCATTCAGTGTGGCTACACATAATTCCTTTCTCACAGAGTAATATCTTAATTAGCAATGACAGTGTTCGTAAGAACTTACCTCTAAAACCTTTAAAGAACCTTGGCTCTGCCTTAGAATAGGATACGAATTGATCGACTATGAATTTCGTTACAAATCTTCCTAGTACATTGTCCACCCAATGATCTACCGCAAGGGTGATCGTGTTGTTAGTCTTCTCCAATTGTTGAATCAATTCCAGCTTCCATTGTGTCACCTGATTGTCCTTCCAACACGTCTGAAATTCCACAAGCCTCGCTAACCACTCCTAAAGCTCATGTGCAAAAGTTACAAAGAAAATTTCATAGAGTTTAGTGAAGATGTACTTATTCTTCCACTTCTCAGCTATTAGGTTCGTGTTGTGATTCTCTTTTACAAAAAATTCCTGTATCTATATTTCAAGCTCCTCTTCGAGTTCCAGTTACTCAGGTCTCCAATGACATCATGGAATTACTGGATCTCTCTCTCAAAATTCTCTCGGTCCCAAAAATTGAACCATTTGTTCGCTTGAGGGGTCCTAACTCAGGTTCAGAGGTTAAGTTTTTCCAAAAAAACACTATACTACTGGCCCTTTCAGCAATGACCTACTTGCGTAGGCCAAGGTCTCACTTGACGTAGTATGGGATGGTGTTGGAACCAGGTTTCCACACCCTGGGAGAGAGTAGGTAATTTAAGGAAGATCTGTGTTGTAGCTTACTAGGTTCACACAAAATGAGTCTATTCGCAGCTCTTTTAATAGTATAATCAACACATAACCATAGAAAAACTATTATTCCAAACAGATCTAATCAATACATTCACATCCACATGCGCGTTAGTAAATACCATCAGAGAACATTATAATCATAGTCAATTCTAGATCCCAGATACATTTGCAGCTTAAGTAAATATCACAGAAGCACTTCAGCAGTACACACAATCAATCCAGATAACACAAAGGTACTTCAAATATATTTCACATTCAGTAGCATCAAAAATCCATTTACAACCCAAACACAGCCCATGCACATAGCCTAATAGGGTCCACACACAATAGGACTGAGGATCTCCATGCACATAGCCAACAGGAGTCCTTACCAGAACAACCCAGACAGATCCTAACAATTCACACCTGGCATCAATCTTATGACTTGCCTACTTACTAGACCCACCTATATATCTATTTATAATATCATAGCCTTCACTATCCTATGGTCCACAAACCATGGTTTGCGAACCCTAGAGCTACCCTTTAACCTGTTACAAAACATTAGGGGCTTTGACCCACCCCAAAACCCCTACGTGGGACTGACTATTACAAAATTATACAAAAACGTAGGTTAGGGAACCCTATTCCAACATCCACCTTTTCTAAGTTTCTAATGAAATGAGCATTCTAATGGTCTCATGTCTCACTACTGTTGCAAATTTCTCTTCATAATCAATTCCATACTTATATGTGAATCCTTTGGCAACTAATCTTGCCTTGTGTCTTTCAACACTCCCATCATTGTTAAATTTGGTCTTGTAAACCCATTTGGTTCTAGTCCTTTTCTTGTCATGTGGAAGCTTTGTCAATTCCAAAGTGTCATTCCCATGAATGGAATCCATCTTTTGTTGCATAGCTTGCACACAAACCTCATTAGTACATGCATCTTCAAAACATTATGGTTCAAAATCAGCCTTGGCTAATAAAGCAAAATCCATTGTCTCACCTATTGGGTTTTCTTCATGTGCTTGATTTTCACTTCTCTTATATATATCACTCAATATCCTTACCTTCCTTGTAGAACTTGGAGAATACGTTGGACTTGAACTTGATGTTGAGGAAATTGATGAAAGGCTTCTTGGTGGAATTAAACCACTAGATACAGAAGCATTAGTTGGCTGCTCAATGTCAACAATTATATCATCATTCAAAACAGATTTTGTCTTCTCAACATGGCCTTTTTGATGACCATAAACTCCCCCTTCATAAAAAATTACATCTCTTGAGACAATAATCTTGTTAGTGAGGGGATTATAAAATTTATAAGCCTTGCTTATCTCACTATACTGAATGAAAATACATAACTCACTCTTTGCATCTAATTTTTTTCTATTTTGATCAGGTACATGCGCATAAGCCAAAAAACCAAAAAAATTGAAATGATTAACATTAGGCTTTTTTCCATACCAAGCTTCATAAGGAGTCTTCTTTTCTAGTGCACTTGCGGGGCTACAGCTGAGGAAGTACACTATTCTAGCAACTACGCATCCTCAATAAGAATTGCTCAATCCCTTAGTTTGAAACTTGCACCTTTCCATTTCAACCATAGTATGATTCTTCCTTTCAGCTACGCCATTTTTTTAGGTGTCTATGTTGTAGTATGTTGCCTCCTGATGCCATTCATATCACAATAAATGTGGAAATATTTTGAGTAGAATTCTCCTCCATGGTCAGTCCGCAAACATTTGATGTTGCACACTTTCTCATTTTTTGCTAGTGCTTTGAACTTCTTGAATGTATCTAGGGCTTGAATTTTGGCCTTCAAAAAATATACCCAATAATTTCTTGAGTAATCATCAATAAAAGTGATGAAATATGATGACTTACCCAAACTATTAGTCTGCATAGGGCCACATATGTCTGAATGAACAAGCTGAAGTGGTTGATGAGCCCTCCATGCATTTCCCTTTGGGAACTTTTCCCTTGCATGCTTTCCTTTAGCACATCCTTAAAAACCTCCTTATGCTCCTCTACCTTGGGAAAACCAGAAACTAATGAATTTGAGGTTAGAAACTTCAAACTGTGAAAATTTAAATGCCCATACCTAAGATTCCATATCCAACATGAATCCTCATAAGCCATATTTGCAAGGTTCACTACAAGAAAAAGGCACATTGGTGAGGTTCATGCTTGTGACGGACCTTTAATGTCCGTCACCAATGTCACATATGGTGACGGTCCTTAAAAAACTGTCACTGTAAGTGTATATAGTGATGGTCCTTAATGGTCCATCACCAAAGACATTTTCAATGACACTTTTGGTGAGGGTCGTTAAAGGCCCATCACTAATTCTCTCTTTGGTGATACTTCTAGTGACGAAATTTTAATGACCCTCACCAATGCTCTTTTTGTTACTTTTGGTGATGGTAAAAAAATGTTTGTCATCATTGATCATTAAAAAACCGTTACTATAAGTGTATATAGTGATGGTCCTTTATGGTACATCACCAAAGACATTTTCAATGGCACTTTTGATGAGGGTCGTTAAAGGCCCATCACTAATTCTCTCCTTGGTGATACATCTAATGACCCTCACCAATGATCTTTTTGTTACTTTTGGTGACGGTCAAAAAATTTCTATCATCATTGATCATTCCAATGAGTTTTAATGATGCTATGTTCTTGTTAATATATTTTTTGTCAAAATATAATGATTTAATACAATTATTGTGGAGTATTTTTTTATAATATGTCCAAGGCCATAGTGGTTAGGGTCAGTCAATTTTTTAAGAAGTAATTAATGTGTATCATTTCCCTAAAGTAATGACTAGTCAAATAGAGATTTGCTATGAGTCAACACATGATTCATATCTATTAAGTTTATTATCTAGCAAATTCCCTTTAGATAAAGTTCCACTGTTGTCTGTAGGAAATATATTATTTAATACATAATCAAGCTCTGACAATTATATTAATGAGAAAGACCTAACACTCCTCAACAATCTAGGCACACCTTAAATTAATGCTTTGGAAAACACTAACATTACTTATCACCCCACATGTCTTGGAACATCTTTGTACATAGAACATATTGCAATGACACTGATACCCAAGCACATGGTGGCATGTGCTAGCACAACATGGAACTCTCCTAGCATGTGTTGGAATAATGCATATAGTCCCTAGCATGCCTTGGAACACCTTGGTTGAATGCATTGGCATACATTAGCACTTGGCATACAATGCCACTTGGCATGTATTGGGACCTATTATTAGTGTGCCTAGCATGCCCTTTTTCAAAAAGATAAAGTCTTGACTTATTAACCCTCTTATTGATTCTTCCTTTTGTTGCCTTGACACATATTGACATACCCTGGTGTTGGAAATACTAAAGGGGACTGAATCAGTATTTCTTTTCAATTGTTATTTTTACCAGTTATATCACTTATATTTAGAACAAAAAATGAACAATAAGAATAAATGATTTTATTAATTTCTTCTTTACAATAAATCAAGTACAATGTATGCAGGGCTCCAACCCTAGATGAAGACACCAATCTTCAATCTCCCAGGCTCCAACCTGTATTTTCCAAGCACCGACTTGGACTTTCAAGGATCCAACCTTGTCAATTTTGAGGCACCAACGTCAAGGGCTCCAACCCTATATCTGGTACATGCTCCAACCTGGTCTCTTGAGGACTCCTATCCTCTAGGGCTCCATCCCTATCTTCCAAGGCACCAACCTTGTCTCTATGAGGCTCCAACCTCTAGCTTCAATTTTTTAAGATAGATTTGATGATTCTTCACGGCTCACAATACCTTCTGCAATGAGCCTTGACAATCTTCACTTAGTCTTCATTGTAGTCTCCACATTACATTATCAATGAAAACCTTGATCTCTTAGAAGGTATCACCACTGCTCTTCGTGATAACCAATCAAATCCTTCAAGTTACCTCATGATGGCTTCATTAATGCATTATTGTCTCCAATGATCTCCACAAATCTTCTGTGTCTCTACAATGAGCAGCCCTAGTTTTGCACCTTCTCTAAGCCTCTTCAAGGGACTTCTCAAGATCTTCTCACAAGGGCCCAACAAGTTATTTCTCCACAATCTTCAAGATTTCTTCAAGCTACTCAAATATGTCTTCAAAAGGTTCATTAAGACTTCAACAATGCTGAGAAATAGGACGGGTTCTCTGTTGAAGGTCCTGTTCCAAGTAAAGGTGAGAAATTGCTCCAAAAAAAGGCTGAGTATACTATTTAGAATGTTCTGATCAAAGACTGAAAATATAGTTGATAAAATTCTGCTAAAAAATATAAATTCTTCCTTATGGTCGAGTTTAGTCTTAGAATTTATATTATTCATAGAGACAATCTCCAAGAGCACCAAAACAAGTCTTTTGTCAAAGGTCCATGTGATAGTGATCTTTCTTTGTCCAAATCTCCAAGCTCCTCTCTGTCCTATGCTCTAAGCTCTTTTCTATTCACTGTACAGGGTATTTTTCTTCTTCAGATGGTAATCCCAATCTACTCCCAAAGACTGCTTCCATAAGGCCTGAGATTGCTTCAAATAAAATAGAGATTGCTTCACTGCAGTTCTTCAATAAGGAAAACTTTCAATAAAAGCCTGCTTCAAATGTTAACCCTTCTCATTCTCATGGATGTAACGTTATCACAGAAGTATCCCTATCATAGAATTCTACATACCTTAGTTCACCATTTTGAAGTTGACCTGAGGTTATATGATGATCACATGTCCAAGGTTCTGTGATAGTCCAAGCACTGCAATAAGAGATCCAAGAGTCTTGTTGTTTGTCCACAATTTCGAGCTACAGGAGTGTATAAAGAAACCGAATCTCAAAGGTTCACCACATGAGTCATTTACTATTTCAAATATGTAGGCCAAGGTCAATTATCTCATGCCGAAACTATTTCAAACCCAACCTTAATTCATTATAATCCTTTCTCCCTTGTGTTCACAAGTTGTGAACAATGCTCTTCTATTCTTGTGATGATAGTCTAGTTCCTGTGGTGTTGGATGAATTGATGGGTAAAGAATGAGCTCAAAACTCTAATAAATAGTGATTTTCACACAACAAAAATGAAAGGACACGTCTCTGTAAATAGGTGGACAAGAAGGACAAGGATAGGTCGGCTCACTGCTATGGTTAATTTTCATTGACTTAAAAATTCCATATCTCATCAACCATTGGGAGTTTCAGGGCAAGTAAAGGCTTGTTGGAAAGAGGAAAAAGTATTCTTTCAAATGGTCTAGGACTCATTGGGATAGGCTACCTCCAAGGTGACAAAATTTATTTTTCTTTATAACTGTCCTTGAATTTTTATGTGCAGAAAGTGATTGGGACAGCAAGAGGTCATTAGGCCATCTTCATTAGTATGATTCCAACTATGTATTTATATTATTTCCACGTCATCATGAGGTCCTCCATGTCATATTATGTCACCAAGTGATTCATCATAGTGTCATCATGTATTCATGTCATAGTGCAGTGATATGACATAGGCAACTTCATCATTAGGAAAGTCCCAAGATAGAAAGATAGTCTTCCAACCATCAAATGAGATCTTCCATGTCATCATCTAATCTTCCAACCATTTCATAATCATCACGTGTATTCAACATTAGATCAAGTACTTAGGGCTTCCTTCATTATTGGTTTGACTTCTTCGTGACTTGACATCTTCATTGATAGTATCCTAGTCAACCAAGAGTTATGGCGTCATCATCTAGAACCAGGCTTCTCAATAATATTGACGTCTCGGTCAATGCCACATTGAAATCAATGACAACCTTGATTAAAAATCTCCTCATTTTTCATTGATGGAAATATTCTTTCCCTTCTAATCTCTCTCCCCCTTTGACATCAATGGCAAATTGGGTGCCAAAATACTCCCCCTCTCAAGCTGCTTGTTTTCTTCATGAATTGTAGTCCTTCATAGGTATGTTACTCCCCCTGCCATGGTGCTTTTTCTTCTGGAAATATGTTCCATTATAGATTTTTTTGTATTTCTTCATGTGTTGTACCATCTCCCATTGTCTGGACAAATTCGTTTAGCTCATGAAGGATTGCTTGCCTTGTGTGATCAAGTAGAAGGCATCATCACAAAATCATGTTTTTCTTCAATGGGGTTACTTCCGAGAGATGATTTATCAAGATTGTCCCTGTGTAACTCATCAAGGATTTCATAGGGCCCACTCACAGATCACTTTCTACAAGAATACGCAAGAATCAAAAAATCCCCCTAACTGTATGCATTGTCTCTTTTTGGCAGGGTTTCATCATCGAATAATTGGAGTATCACATCTACCAAATATGTCTTCATCAAATCAACAAAATGAGTTGATGACCTCAGTGTTCAACCAACTTTCAGATTCAACTTGTTTCCTTCTCCATACTTGTGTAACTTTCTTCTCTGGCATGGTTCTAGCTTGTGCAGGGGCCCAAGTCAAATTACAATCACGTGCCATATGTCTAATGTTATGGCAATTGAAGCACTCTATCTTGTTCATGAATAAGAAATCATGACTTCTTCTTGCAAAATTGCTTCGAGGAGATTGACAGGGACCATTATATTTGTCTTGGTGATATGCCCTACAATATTTTTCCACGTGCCCAAAGTTTGTACAAGAATATCAATATCCAAGAAATATACTTTGGTACCTGGGAGATGAAGAGTTCCTTGAAGTACTTTTGAAGTATTTTTGCCTCGGGATTCTTTGATGATATTCATTTCCTTTTGTATTCTTGACACCATATGCAAGTTTCCTTGGAGTATAATTTCTTCTGTTGTTGTCTTGATTCTTCTCCTTGCCTTTGCTGGAACTGGGAGCATCAACATTTCTTTCTAGGTTCCTCACATCTTTGTTGTTTGAAGCATTATCATTCTTGCTTGAGGATTCACCTGCATAGCCAAGACCTGATTTATCAAGGGGAGACCTTTGATGACTTAGTATTTCATCTAGGGTTTGAGAGCCTTTCAAGTTCTCATTCAGCAAGTCAACTTCCTTTTTAAGAAAGATAATTTCTCCTTTCAACTTTTCACAATCTTCATCTTTCATAACTAGTTTCTTCTTCATTTCTTCCATCATTCTTGTTGCTTCATGTGCTTCAATTTTAAGGGAGATGACATTTGATTTCATTATGAAGAATTATTCATTCTCCTTTGCTAGACTTCTCTCCATTTCTTCTTTTATTCTTGTAGCTTCACATGTGTCAGCCTTGAGAAGATTGATGTCTGATCTTAGTTTCAAGATTTCTTCATCCTTTTCTTATAGTTGGCATATCATGGTGTTTCTCTCCTTTTCTTCTTCATTAACTTGTCCTTCTATGAATGCCAAAGTTTCCATCACCTTGTCGTATCCTTGCACTTGTTTCCTTGATTCTTCTAGTTGAGATCTAAGAGAAGATACCTCTTCCTTTTATTGACCAATCTCTGCTTCTAGATTGTTCAAACTCTTAAGTCTTTGTTCAAGCTAGCTTGACAAAGTTTCTTCCCTTTTCTTTGCCTTATCCAATCGATTTGTCAAAGATATGACTTCTTCATGATGCTTTTTTTTTTTTTATGAAATTCCTCTTTAAGTTTGGCAAGCTCCTCATCTCTTTCTTGTACTTGAAGCTTGACAAAGTCAACTTCCTTCATTGTCTTGTCTTGGTAACCATCTTGCACTTTCTTCTTAAGTTCCTCATTTTCCTTTTTCAAACCATTAATCTCTTCCATGGAAGACATAAGTTTATTCAGGAGATCTTCTTCAAAGTCTTCTTTGTTCTCTTCATCTTCTAGGTCTTATTTAGCCTTTTTTCCATCTCTCTTATCTTCAGCTTCCTTGATGGGTTTTGGATTTCCTTCTTGTTTTCCATCATCTTCTTGAATAGAGGTCATCGTCAATGCTCCTTTTGAGTGAATATCATGAAATTTGTCCCATATTCCTTTTGTTGACGAACATTTTACCAAATTGGCTTTCATAGAATCAGGTAGCCCATTCAAGATTGCTTTCATTGCTCTTGTTCTCCTTCTAGCATGCTATCAGTAATCAATGATTTCCAAACGTCAATTCCTTGAGTCTTTAAGAAATTCCTCATTCTTGCCACCCATATATCAAAGTTTCCGTTGAACAATGGAGCCTTCGCAAATTGATTTACTTCAATTTCAATAGTTGAGGAAGACATATCTTTAGGAGGATTGGAGACTTTCTTTCTTGGCTTTGTTATTTGTGCTCTAATGATCAACCTTGAAGATGTTAGGCTTTGAGTGAAGGTACTGGATCTGATACCAATTATGGGAAATACTAAGAGGGGGGTGAATCAGTATTTCTTTTCAATTGTTATTTTTACCAGTTATATCACTTATATTTAGAACACAAAATGAGCAATAAGAATAAATGCTTTTATTAATTCCCTTTTTACAATAAATCAAGTACAATATATGTAGGGCTCCAATCCTAGATGAAGACACCAATCTTCAATCTCCCAGGCTCCAACCTGTATTTTCCAAGCACTGACTTGGACTTTCAAGGCTCCAACCTTGTCAATTCTGAGGCACCAACCTCAAGGGCTCCAACTCTATATCTGGTACAGGCTCCAACCTGGTCTCTTGAGGACTCCTATCCTCTAGGGCTCCAACCCTATCTTCCAAGGCACCAAACTTGTCTCTATGAGGCTCGAACCTCTAACTTCAATTCGTTAAGATAGATTTGATGATTCTTCACGGCTCCCAATACCTTCTGCAATGAGCCTTGACAATCTTCACTTAGTCTTCATTGTAGTCTCCACATTACATTATCAATGACAACCTTGATCTCTTAGAAGGTATCATCATTTCTCTTCATGATACCCAATCAACTCCTCCGTGTTGCCTCATGATGGCTTCATCGATGCATTATTGTCCCCAATGATCTCCACAAATATTTTGTGTCTCTACAATGAGCAGCCCTAGTTTTGCACCTACTCTAAGCCTCTTCAAGGGACTTCTCAAGATCTTCTCACAAGGGCCCAACAAGGTATTTCTCCACAATCTTCAAGATGTCTTCAAGCTACTCAAATATGTCTTCGAAAGGTTCATCAAGACTTCAACAATGATGAGAAATAGGATGGGTTCTCTTTTTCATAAATCTGAAGGTCCTGTTCCAAGTAAAGGTAAGAAACTGCTCCAAAAAAAGGCTAAGTATACTATTTAGAAAGTTCTATTCAATGACTGAAAATATAGTTGAGAAAAGTCTGCTACAAAATCTGAATTCTTCCTTATGGTCGAGTTTAGTCTTAGAATTTATATTATTCATAGAGACAATCTCCAAGAGCACCAAAACAAGTCTTTTGTCAAAGGTCCATGTCAGAGTGATCTTTCTTTGTCCAAATATTCAAGCTCCTCTCTATCCTATGCTCCAAGATCTTCTCTATTCACGGTACAGGGTCTAAGATTGCTTCAGACAGTGATCCCAATCTACTCCCGAAGACTGCTTCAGTAAGGCCTGAGATTACTTCAAATAAAATAGAGACTGCTTCACTGTAGTTCTTCAATTAGGACAGCTTTCAATAAAAGCCTTCCTCAAATGTTAACCCTTCTCATTCTCAATGATTTAGCGTTATCACATAACTATCCCTATCATACACTTCTGCATACCTTAGTTCACCGTTTTGAAGTTGACCCGAGGTTATATGATGATCACATGTCCTAGGTTCTGTGATAGTCCAAGCACCGCAGTAAGACATCCAAGAGTATTATTGTTTGTCCACAATTTCGAGCTACAGGAGTGTATAAAGAAACCGAATCTCAAAGGTTCACCACATGAGTCATTTACTATTTCAAGTATGCAGGCCAAGGTCAATTATCTCATGATGAAACTATTTCAAACCCAACCTTAATTCATTATAATCCTTTCTCCCTTGTGTTCACAAGTTGTGAACAGTGCTCTTCTATTCCTGTGATGATAACCGAGTTCCTGTGGTGTTGGCTGAAATGATGGGTAAAGAATGAGCTCTAAACTCTAATAAATAGTGATTTTTGCACAACCAAAATGAAAGGGCACGTCTCTGCAAATAGGCCGACATGAAGGACAAGGATAGGTCGGCTCACTGTTATGGTTTATTTTCCTTGACTTAAAAATTCCATATCTCATCAACCGTTGGGAGTTTCGGGGCAAGTAAAGGCTCGTTAGAAAGAGGAAAAAGTCTTCTTTCAGATGGTATAGGACTCATTGGGATAGGCTACCTCCAAGATGACAAAATTTATTTTTCTTTATAACTGTCCTTGAATTTTTATGTGCAGAAAGTGATTGGGACAACAAGAGGTCATTAGGCCTTCTTCATTGGTATGATTCCAACTATGTATTTATATTATTTCCACATCATCATGAGGTCCTCCATATCATCTTATGTCACCAAGTGATTCATCATATTGTCATCATGTATTCATGTCATAGTGTAATGATATGACATAGGCAACTTCATCATTAGGAAAGTCCCAAGATAGCAAGATAGTCTTCCAACCATCAAATGAGATCTTCCATGTCATCATCTAATATTCCAACCATTTCATCATCATCATGTGTATTCAACATTAGATCAATTACTTAAGGCTTCCTTCATTAGTGGTTTGACTTCTTCGTGACTTGACATCTTCATTGATAGTATCCTAATCAACCAAGAGTCATGGCTTCATCATCTACAACCAAGATTCTCAAGAATATTGACATCTCATCAAGTGCATGCAACATTAGATCAAGTACTTAGGACTTCCTTCATTAGTCGTTTGACTTCTTCGTGACTTGACATCTTCATTGACAGTATCCTAGTCAACCAAGAGTCATGGAATCATCATCTAGAACCAAGCATCTCGGAATATTGACATCTTGGTCAATGCCATATTGAAATCAATGACAACCTTGATTAAAAATCTATGCATGTGAGTCTATGATTGAAGGGCCAGATGGGCCAGAGCTATGCATCTCCTTTACATTCGCTACCCCTGTGTACAACATAGATTAAATGCACTCATTTTCCACCTCTATTCTTGAATTGCTGGCCTTGGATTCTTCAGAACCTTGTTGAAATGTCTGTGACTCTGCCCAAAATCAGAAAAATAATGACATGGGTACCTTGCCGAAGACTCCTCTGTATCAAGGGGATATGTATACAGGTTAATGGTTATGAGTTTCAGTTTGATCAGAATTATTAGTAATGGTTCCATTGGATCATGCTCATGTCAATTCTAAGTATACAGACCGCCCATCTCTTAAGTATGTTGCCCATCTTATTTCGTGTTTCTACGTCTCTGATTGTTGGTGATCGAGAGTTTATATAAAAATAAATGTGTTTTTGGTATAGTTGAGGACAACTTGACCATTTATTTGTTTTGGTGTGAAGAGTTTAAAACCTCCCCAACATTCCTCACAACAATATTAAGTTGACAAACACAAATAGCGAAGAGTAAGGAAAAGAAACTCTCAATGAAACATCTTAAGGATTTATTTGTTTTATGTGCTTTGAATGCCATAAACCATGCATATAAATTGTTTTGATGGGATAATCTAAAAAACAAGGCATTTGCATGTAGTAAAATAAATTAAATTACCAAAGAATGTTGATAGTTTTGGAATATTGAGAAAGCTGATAGATTTGGAATATTGAGAAAGTTGTGGTAACAGAGTGCGTAAGAATTTAAATCTTGGAAGTTAATTACATTCAATAAAATGTAGGTAAACACATTTTTTAATAATGTAAATATTCACAATAATAATAATAATAATAATTATTATTATTATTATTTTGGGTAAAATGCAAGTAATTTAATAAATTTAGTCACAATTTTTTATTATACAATAAAGATAAAGAATGATTTTAATTACACTTTGTTTGGAGCATTTAATTTTATGCATTTCCATTAAGTTTAATGAGAATGAAAAATATATATTTTATTAAATTTTGAACATAAATATATAATTAAAAAATATTAAATTTTAAACATATATTTAATATTAATAAAAGAACTTTAAAAATAAGCATGTTTTCTAATATAAATTTTAATGAAAACTAAATATTTTTTTATTAAATTTTAAACATACAAATATGATAATTATTTTTTATTAAATTTTAAACATATATATAATAATTCTTTTTAATTAAATTTTAAACATAGATTTAATATTAATAAAAAAATTCTAAATTTTTTTTTTTTTCTAATATAAACATGTCTTAGATATCATTTTTGGGATTCAACTGTGTTAAGTAAGTCATTCATGTATAATCATTTCCATGAGAGGTACAAGACATAAGCAACGCATATATCTAAGTTTGAGTTCAATTTAGGGTACAAGTGAAGGAAGAAGATATATGGAAAGCAAGATTCTAGACTCTACCATGTTTTTTATGGATGGTGGTAATAGAATTTGAACTTGCTAATGCACCAAAAACATTCATAGATTGATTAATGATGTATCAAGAGACTATCTAGGTTATTTTTTCATTGTGTATTGTGATACCATTCTTTTCTACAAAAAAATATGGACATAACATTCAGAAGATTTCAAAGTTGTATTACGAAATGATGTAAGAGAGAAGAAATATTTGATGAAGAGTTTATTTTCCATGGACATCATAGCCCATTTGGGCTATGTCGTTGGTGAAGATGGAATCTAGAGTGTATATCAACCTAGAGATGATTTAGGTCATAAACTGAGTGGTCAATGCAAACCTATCTCAATGACAAATTTCAAGTTTGCCTCATTATTTTGAAATCTCATTTCAATACCTAAACCAAGGAAAATTTAGAATATAAATAAACAGGTGAACAACAATCTTTTGATGAAACCAAGACACAAATCTACAATGCACCTCTGCTAACAGTGCTAGACAAGCTTCCATTATAAGTGATGCTTGATATTAATATGTGCTGAGGGAGCCATGCTTGGTGCAACAGATGCTTGAAGACATTCTCTAACATGATGATCAAGTATCCAACCATAAGGATTTCTATGGAATTGTGGATACACTAAAGTATTGGTGACACTATGTCTTAGGTAAGGGGATAATATTTAATATTGACCACAAGTCCTTCAGAAATTTGCTTATCATATTTATGTAGTAGAAAAAATTTATTAGTATACCACACTGAAAAAGACATTGTAAATTAGTTGAAGTATTAAATAACTTGATTACAATTAGTCTAGTAGATATGGGAACTATAATGACTACCTCTCTAGACACAAGACACCATTATAGGAAACCATTCTATAAAGGAAGCAATAAGAAAATTTATATTGCTATTTATCTATATCTTGCATGAAGTGGATATTTGATGACCATTGCTACATTTTCATATTATGTTTGTGTTTCATACCTCAAGGGTTCCTGGACACAATAAGAAACTTGTAAGTTGTAACTGCACATAATTGTTGATCCATGGAATCTTTTTGGTAAAGACAACAATCAATAATATTCATGATTCTTTGTCATGATTGATTTATACATAACTTGTCAAAATACAAAACCAGCTTATGTAGATCATCATATATAGGGTAGACTTTAATTGTGACATCTACCGATTCAGGTTTAAGAGAGAATTAGATGCCCAAATCCTCATCCTTGGTCAAAGATAAGCCATACAAGAAGAATTCCCAAAATATATGAAGTTGAAGGGGGAGGGGGAAGTCACCTCTTTGGGGAGTTCAGGTCAATGGAAATTATGTATTAATTGCTTGCATGCTACATCAAGGAAACAAAAATTCTTGGTACAAATTGTTCCTTCCAAGAAACTTGACTTTAGGAAGATATGAAAGGTAAACCTTGAGATCTAAGCAAGGACTAGTGGTACTAGTTAGGTCAATGCAAATTATTTATTAATTGCATGCATGCTATAACAAGGAAACAATAATGCTAGGCACAAATTGTGGCTACATCTGAGAGGCCACATGCCCCTGTAATATGGAAGACCCCATGCAGGGTAGTTGATATCTTGCCAATACTTGAACCTGTTTTGTTTATTGGATTGATACTCTATATCCATAGAAAATTTTAGGGGTGAATCTTAGCCCATGGGCGAAATTAAAAATAATCTAACTTGGAACTAGATCACACATTGCCTTATCAAAATTATGTGTGTTGGTACCAAGTTGTAAAAAACCCACAATAATTATAATATAAAAATTAAAAAAATAAATGAATTGAAACATATTAACTAAAGTCCATGACTAACCTCTCAACCATTGTGACCAGTCGATGCTAAGTAGACCATCACATGGATTTGTAATTATATCATTCATCTCATATCCTCCCCTTTTTTTAATACATGAGAAATATTTTTATATTCCATATGAGGAATATACATATTTCAGTCCTCGAGGGATTGCTTTGACAACAAGGCTCATATCCATTACAAGAAATACTCATTATGAGTAAGATTTTATAATTCAGTGAAATATTCACCATGATTTTACAAGATAATATAATTTGGTGAGATATTCTCCATGATTTTACAAGATAATATAATCTGGTGAGAGATTCGCCAAAAAAGTTATATATACAAATTATATTATTGATAAAATCGCCTTTCATTTTTCCATGTATCATGGGGATTTTCCCATTTATTATAAATGTAAATTTAGGGGGATTCCTAAAATTTTCCCTGATTTGAAGCTTAAAGGAAAAATTATCTCTTCATGGTCTAAGTTTGTTAAGGATCTTAGAAAGCAATTATATCCTTTAGGATATATGCAACACACTGTAATAGATTGGCAACATTTAAGGCAAGTTACGGGACAAAGTGTGCAAGAGTTTACACAGAAATTCAGGAAAAAGGCATTATCACTTGATGTTCCATTAAACACATGGGAAACTTTGTTAAAGTATACTGGAAGTTTGCATTCTTATTTTCGACATACATTGCTTATGTTTAATCCAACTAAATTTGATGAAGTATGTGTACAATCCATTCATATTAAATCAAATGGCATACCATTTCAGTCAAACTTTTCGAAGAAACGATTCAAGCATTCAAAAAACAAGGATTCAAAAGAAGGCAAAGAGAAGAGAAAATCAAAGGGGAAGAGATCAGAAACAGCTAAGAAGGAAGGAGAATGGCCTACTTGTGCTCATTGTTAGAGGATTGGACATAATGACTCCAAATGTTGGAAGCTTCATCCTGAACTTAAACCAAAGATGTTCCTTAAGAAGAAGGGTTAAATGAAGGCTAATGTTGTAGTCCAACAAGATTTGGTATCTAACTCTGGTGACAAGAAGAAGATAACTGCTATGGGTCTAACAGGTAATCCTTCTTAAGCTAGTTATAGTTCTACTTTTCCTTCATCTTCTTAAAAATCTAATAATGTGGTTGAGGAAAAGAAGAGAATTGAATTGTTTCACATAAGGATTATATCCAAGCACACTAAGATAGACACAGTATTTGATAGTGGATCACAAGAAAACTTAATATTTGAGGAACTAGTAAGGAAATTGGGATTGGAAACTAAAAATCATCCAAAACCATACCCTTTAGGATGGTTGAAATGAAATACTCAGATGCGTGTCACGAAACAGTGTTGATTAAGGTTTGAAATTACAACTAATTTTTTTGATGAAGTTGATTTAGATATGATTCCTTTGGATATTTGTGGACTTGCGTTGGGTAGTCCATATCTTTATGATCAAGATGCCATATTTTATAGAAAGGAGCATAAGTATCTCTCTTTAAAGATAGAATTGAATATGTTCTCAGGGCACACAGACTTAAGGAAAACTTGGATTTAATCAATGTTAGTCAAATGAATAGACTCATAAATTCGAGTAAAAAGTATGTTCTCATGTTTGTTAAGGAACAACCTAAAGATAAGTATGATGCTTTTCAAGGATGTGATTCTCATTTTAAGGAAAAAATGGTTGAAATAGTTGATTCTTATAAATAATTGTTTAAAGAACCAAAAACTCTACCTCCCAAACGAGAAATACAACATGAGATTCAATCACAATCTAATGCTCCTCTTCTGAACATTAGCATGTATCATATGCCAGTCATAGAAAATGAAGAGATTAAGAAACAAATTCATGAATTGGTTGATAAAGGATTTATTCGACCTAGTTATTTTCCATGTGGATCACTGATCATATTAGTCCCAAATAAAGATGGAACTTGGAGAATGTGTGTTGATTTTAGAGCCTTAAATAAAATCACCATTAAGAACATGTATCCTCTTCCTAGAATCGACGATTTTCTTGATCAGTTAAAGAATTTTATTTATTTTACAAAACTGGATTTAGGAAGTGCTTATCATCATATTTTTATCGCAGAGAATGATATATGGAAAACTACATTTAAGACTAGACAATGGCTTTTTGAATGGTTGGTTATGTCGTTTGGTTTATGAAATGCTCCAGCAACTTTTATGAGAGTGATGAATGATGGCTTTCATCCTTTTCTTGATAAGTTTGTCATAGTCTATCTGGATGATATTCTTATTTTTCAGTTCAAGTTTGGAAGAACATGTAAAGCATGTTAAACAAGTTTTTGATGTGTTGCAAAGAGAGAAAATGTATCTCAAACTTTCTAAGTGTGAATTTGGGAAAACTTCCTTAGTTTATCTTGGTTACATAGTTGGAGGTGGTCAGCTAAAAATAGATCCAACTAAAATTGATGTGATTGTTAAGGGGCCAAGACCACAGAATGTGACGTAAGTTATAATTTTCTTGGGTGGAGTTCAGTATTGGAGGAATTTTATTTCTCATTTCTCTTTTATTGCATCACCACTTCATGCTTTAGCAAGTTTTAAAGTCTCCTTCCAGGGGGAGGAAAACAACAAAAATCATTTGACACTTTAAAGCAAAAAATTGTTTCAGCTCCAATCTTAGCTTTACTAAACCTTCAATAGCCATTTGAAATAGAAATTTATGCTAGTGGGTATGCAATGGGTGCAATGTTATTGCATAATGGAAAGCCTAATTGTTTTCATTCAGAAACATTTTCTAAAGTAGTTGCTAACTATCCAACATATGTTAAAGAATTATATGCATTATTGGAAAGTGTTAAAAGATGGAAACATTATTTAATGGGCAAAGAAACAGTGATTCATACAGATCATCAACCACTTCAGTACTTTCAATCACAAACTAAGTTGTAGCAATCTTGAAATTATAAATGGATGGATTTTTTGCAGCAATTCCACTTAGTAATCAAATATAAGAAAGGTACCACCAATAAAGTAGTTGATATGTTATCAAGACCTCCTTTGAATTATTCAATTATTCTGCAAAATAGTTCTTTAGGACATGAAAGTTACATTGAACAATATGCTGAAGACTCTAATTTTAAAGATTTTTATGAATCACTAACTCATGGTGCTCAGGTGGAACAAGTGAATTATCATGTCCATGACAAGTTATTGTACCATCTTGGCAAGTTGTGCATACCATAGGGAGAAAGAGCGCATGTGATCAGGGAAGCACATTCTTCTCGTGTCAGGAAATTTTGGTGTAGGTAAGACAGTAGCACAGTTACAAAGGTATTTCTATTGGCCTCGAATGAATGAAATAGTTACTAAGTACATCAAAGGTTGTGTCATGTGTTCAACAAGAAAACGAAACAATAGAAATTTAGGTTTGTATATGCCACTTCCATTTCCTTCTCGACCATGGGAAAGTTTATCTATGGATTTTGTAGGAGGACTTCCAATGTCCCGAAAAGGGCATGATTATTTGTATGTTGTGGTTGATCAATTTAGAAAAATGTGTATTCTTGTTCCATGTAAAAAGCAAGTAACTATTGAATAGACTGCATAGTTGTTCTTTCAAAATGTATGGGTTCATTTTGGGTTGCCTACTTCCATCATTTTAGATCGGGACTCTCGTTTCATGGGTGAGTTTTTGTCCACTTTGTGGGGACTCGTGGACACTAAGTTGACAAAGAACACAGCTTTTCATCCATAAACCGACGGGAAAACAGAGGTTGTGAACAGAACATTGGTACATATTCTCAGAGGCTATTGCAACAAATAAACTAAGTTGTGGGATTAATCCTTACACTACGTCCAGCATGCTTACAACCGGACCTTTCATTCTTCTATTGCTAGATCTCCTTTTGAGACAGGTTTTGGGTACCTGCCAACCAATGGACTTCATGTTTGGTGAGGAAGATAAGGAGGATGGACATGGAGATGCTGGCAAAGAAACCAATTTCATTCAAAGAATCCAAAAGATTCATGAAGCAATGCAGGACCAATTGGAGAAGAGACAGGCCAAGTACAAAATGTGCCATGACAAGCATCGGGTGGATCATCACTTTCAATTTGGTGATCAATTACAGCTATACATCAGCAAAGAAAGGATGAAAGGTTAATGTAAAAAGTTGAAACCTATCAGATATGGTCCTTTTACTATTTTTGAAAATATTGGGAACAATGCATTCCTATTGAATTTGCCTCCATACATGCACACACATTCAGTAGTAAATGCTGAAAATTTGAATTTGTATGAACCTCCTATCATAATGGATCCAGATTCTCATATTCCAATTGTAAATGATTTTACACCTAAATGTATGACTGAGTTACAGGAACATACCATCTTAGACAAGAAGGTTCACACTTCCAGGCGTGGATATGTTGAGTATCTTTGAGTTGGACTCAAAGGCATGAATCCAAGCAAATCAAGGTGGATGGAGATCGGAAGGGAGATTGAGTTGTACCCTCACCTCATGTCCGCTTAAAACCAAAATTTTGGTGGTCCAAAAGCTTCCAGTGGAGAGGGATGATCCAAGAGGATCCTCAAAATTCTTAGAATTTTAAAGTCCTGTATTCTCATGAAACCAGTGCCAATTCGAAGAGCTTGTCATGTTGATTCTGGCAGTATATTCAGTTTCGAAAATTACCTCTGTATGAAGGAGAAATGCACCCTTAATTTTATGGAAAATAGGTAAAAAAATGGGCCTTTCAGACCAATTTGAAGCTCCATAGTAGGACACATGGCGATCAAATTCAACACCGGTGGAAATCAAGGTCAATATTTCAGAGGTTGATAATTAGCATGGTTAGGGGTCGAATCTGCAACGTCCCACACAACATCACAAAATACTACCAATATGCCACAGAACTACAATATTAAAACATTGGCGCATTATTTTATTGATGGTTTAGATATGTGGCAAGTGGGGGTAGGGTTGGTGGAGCCTGCCACATCTGACGGCCCCACCAAACCCAAAGTTCTGTTTATATCATAAATAACAGCATTCCAAACTTGGTATAGAATTCTAATCGAGTTGGTAATTGTTGGAACAATATGCCATGTATATATGCCACGGAGTTCATCCATATGGCAGAATAATACCACGGATCATTACATGTCAATGCCATGAAATTTTCAGAGTTATTGTTAAAATAATGTGCCACGGGTTTCAATGGTTATAAACTATGGTTTAAATATGCCACTCGTCGCATATTGTATTTACCATCAAAACTATATCATTTAAATTATATGCTAAATATATATACGTTGAACCATAACATTGAAGCCATATGCTATATCTATATTAATTCAATGTGCCATAATAATATATTGAACCATAATACTATATTGTAATATGGTTTCAACCATGTAGCGCATATTTTCAAAAAAAAAATAAACAGTTTGTTAAGTTTTCCATTCAATTCTAGGAGGTCCATTGGTTTGACCCCGGGACCTGCCCATGAACCTATAAAATGTATTTCCAATGTGCCCTTGCCATAGGATTTGGAATGTGAGTCTCAGAGCTATGTATTATTTGTGCATGTAAATGCCTTTTTTAGAACAGTCAGTTGTGTTGGAGAGCTGAGGTCGAGGCATATCTTTTGAAAATAGCTATTGATGTTTGTGTGCATAGTCCAGAATGGAAAATTTTTATGTAAAGATATTTATGAGCATTTTAATACAGTGGACACCCACTTGGAAGCGGACCCATAGATGTAGTCCAGGAGGGACGAACTTCGTCATCAATTTTCTATGTTTTCTTCTTTTCTTTTTGTTGTTCATGCTTATTTTCAGTTCTCAAGTTTATGTTTAAGGCACCTAAAGAATCAATTCTCCTCATTTTTACACTTAAAAGAAACTTTAGTTAATATTTGGTGAAATTGCGCAAATATTCAATTATGTCTTTTTCATATCAATATATAAATTGAGTCCTCAAGAAGTCTTCCTAAATAGGGACTACTTGGTTGATTTTGATAATAGTGTGATGAAGAAAAATAATATTGATTTAGTTGGATATATTAAGAAATGGATGGATGATTCAATAATTTGAATGTTAAATTAGTAAAACTATATCCAACATCTCAATTCAATAAACTATATATATTTGTGATCAAAATTCTCTCTAGGGTTTATGGTGAACCCAATCCAGAGCATTGAAAACTTGAGTGGGTTCCTATAATTCATGACATAAAGAAAAACTCTAAAAGGTTCAACTGGGAAAATATTCTATCATAGAATTTATTTGATGCCATTAGACTCTCACAATCTACTCCAATAAGGTTTGGTCAATGGTTTTTAATGTCAACCTTTTTAATGGATATCTTGATAGCCTATGTGCCTTTTCCATTAATGGAGTGGAATTACTCTCTTAGTCAAAAACTTATTCAGCAATTCTACACGGTATTAGGGGAAAGTCGTTATAAATTTTACTTCTATGACATTTGTAACAATTTTATACTTTATTTTCGTGAGTTTATATTTGGAAAAACTCCACTAAGAATTAGCAATGATGTTTAGTCTGCACTAGAGAATATTGGAGATTGGTTTGTAGAAGAGAAATTCTCCTATATTATAATTTTTGGATGTGATGTTCACCCTCATGTTCTCCCAATATTTATCCCAGATAGGCTTTCTATCAAGGAGATAACCAACCAAACAACTATTCATGGAGTCACCAAATTTTTATAAAAAAAATCAAAGAAGCTTTGGCTTGCTTTTCCTATTAAAGTTAGTCAGTTAATTATAAAAGATAGAGGACATAATATAGCTGAAGGTAATGTTTTCAAATAAATTTGGTTTCATTCTCTTCCATATTATGTATATGGTTGTTATGAAACCATCTCAAAAATAGAAGAAAAGAGAGATCAACGCCTTAGAAATCAACCACTTCAAGGGGGCAACCTCCTTTACATTACATAAATGAAAAATTCTTGGATGATTCAAATGAAAAAACCTCCTTTCTATATATAGGAGTCCATGGGGTCACAATATAATCATATCCGACCTAACAATAATAATCTAAGGGCTAACAATAGCAATAGTGGGGTTTTATGAGGCACAATAATAACAATATGGGGACTACAGGGGTACAACAATAACAATAAGGGGGCTACACTACAACAATAAGGGACTACACTAATAATATAGGGACCTAACATGCCCCTCTCCTTCAAAAAAGTGTTTTCCTCAATGCTTGAGTAGCTCTGGCTTCTTTTGTATAAAATTTTTATCCTCCCATGTAGAATCTTCAGTGGGTAAGTTCTTCCACTTGATGAGAGACTCTGAAATTGATCGATTTCATAGTTGTTGAGTTCTTGTTTACGTGACTGCTTCAGGCTCCAATATAATTTTTCCTTCCTCATCAAGTTCTGGAAATATTGATTGAACTGGAATTTTGTCACCTATAACCTTATTTAAGCATGAAACATGGAAAACTGGGTGCACTCAAGAAGAATTAGGAAGCTCAAATTTGTATGCCATAGTACCAATATTTTGCAAGACCTTGTAAGGACCATAGTACTTTGGCGATAATTTATTATCCTTCTTAGCTTGCTTGAGTAACATTTGTTTGTATGGTTGTAGCCGTAAAAATACCCAGTCTCCTACATCAAAACTTCTCTCGCTGCGATGTTGATCTACCTGTTGTTTCATTCGATTTTTGTGACAAATTTAGGTTATCCTTCAAGAGTTGAAGAACTTGTTATTGATGCTCGATGTGATCCTCCATGGCTTGAACCTTAGAATTTTTCTCTTAAAGATGATGTGATGGATGGTGGATGATATCCATAAAGCGCCATAAAAGGGGTCATTTGTGCTGCAATGTGGAAAGAAGTGTTATACCACCATTCAGCCAAAGGTAACCAGTAGACCCATTGTGTTTGTTTATCAAATACAAAAAAACAAAGATACCATTCCAAACATTTGTTCACTATCTCAATTTTCCCATCAAATTGAGGATGATAAGATGAGCTATGGGCTAGTTGAGTACACAAACAAGAAAATAATTTTGTCCAAAAATTTCCAGTGAAAATGGGATCTCTTTCGCTTACAATAATCTTTGGGTTTCTATGTAGCTTTTGAATTGTTTCCATAAATTCAGTAGCAACTGTACTTGCTTTAAATGGATGAGATAATACACAAAAGTGTGCATACTTGGTATGTCTATCAACTACCACCATGATGACACACTTTCCTTCAGACTTAGGTAATCCTATGATAAAATCCATTGAAACTCCTCCCAACGTTGACATGGAATGGGTAAAGGTTGTAGCAGAACAGGGGTCTTAATTGTCTCAACTTTATTTTGCTAGAAAACCAAACATTCTGCCACAAACTTTTGAATATTAGATTTAAGGCCATCCCAAAAAAATTCTTTCCTTGCCCTATGGTAAGCTTTTAAAAATCCTGAGTGTCCTCCAACCGGAGAGGTGTGAAGTTCCAAAAGAATATTTTGTTTTAGTTTGGAATTCATACAAAGATATAAGCGATCTTTGTACCATAAGGAATCATTTTTCCAACTAAATGTATTAGATGTACAGGGATCTTGCTGCAAATTTTGAATGAGCTTCAACACTTCTTTGTCATTCTTCCATTCCTCCCTTTCTTCAGTTATCCAATCTGGTTGGATAATAGAAATGGCACAAAGCGATGCTTCCACCTCGTCATCCTTTCTTGAGATTGCATCTGCATTAACAATAGGCTTCCCTTTTTTGTAGATGATTTCAAAGTCATAAACCAACATTTTTGTGACCCATTTTTTCTGCTCTTCTGAAGATAGTCTTTGTTCCAAAAAGCATTTAAGACTATCATGATCATTTTTTACCTTGAAGTGTCTTCCCGTTAGGTAAGGTCGACATTTCTTTAGTGCATTTAGTATTGCCAACATTTCCTTCTCCTAAATGGAGTTCTATAAATACTTTCCTTTGATTGGACGACTTTCAAAAGCAATGGGTCTTCATTCTTGCATTAAAACAACACCAATTCCATTTCCTGAGGCCTCAAATTCCACAATAAATGTTTTTGTGAAGTATGGTGTAGCTAAGACCGGTGCTAGGCACATTGCCTCTTTAATATGTTCAAAGGCCTTAGTTGCTTTAGGAGTCCATGAAAATGCATCTTTCTTCAATAATGTTGTTAGAGGTGCTGCTATTCTCCCATAATTATTAACAAGCTTTCAATAATACCCTATTAACCCAAGAAATCCTCGCTACTAATTTATGGTTGTCGGGACTTTCCATTCCTTAATGGCTCTAATTTTGTTAGGGTCTACCTTAACACCCTAGTGAGATACAATATGACCCAGATATTCCACCTCTTGTACTCCAAACAAACATTTGGAGGTTTTTGTATATAATTGCTTCTCCTCCAATAGTTTGAGCACCCTATCAACATGTTGAACATGATCCTTCCAAGACATTTTTGTAGATTAGTATGTCATCAAAAAATACTAGCACAAATTTTCTAAGGGTTGGTTTGAAAATGGAATTCATCAACCCTTGAAATGTAGAAGGTGCATTGGTAAGGCCAAGAGGCATGACCAAAAATTCACAATGACCCTTATGAGTTCAAAATTATGTTTTCGGAATATCTTCAGTCTTCATTCTAATTTGATGATATCCTGAACGAAGATCCAACTTGGTAAATAAATTACTCCATGTAATTCATCCAATAATTCATCAATCACAGGAATGGGAAATTTATCTTTAATAATGAGCTTATTGAGCTCCCTATAATGCGGACATGTGTGACATGACCCATCCTTCTTATGCAATACTACCGAAGCAAAGAAAGAACTTTGACTAGGTTGAATTATACGGCCTCTATAATTTCTACAATCATACGTTCAATTTTCGCTCTTTTTGGACATAAGGATATATGTAAGGACTAATTTCGAGGAACACTTCTCGGAATGGAATCAAATGAATAGCATGATCATGATCACAAATAGGTGGGAGTCCTTTGGGAGTTTCAAACACCTTGGAATGATTGTCCAAGACTTGTTGGAGATATGCAGAAATAGATGATTTTGATGTTGGAATTTCTAGTGAGCATAATTGTGCAATGACGCCTCGTTGTTATTTTTTTAGAATCTTTGTCATGAAATTAGAGCTTATTATCTTTCCCGGCTTCCTCGTAATACCCCGTAATTCAACTTCCTTTCCTTCTAAATATATATATATATATATATATATATATATATATATATATATATATATATAATAATAATAAAATTTTTAAAAATTTTAAAAATAAAATAAAATAAATTAAAATTAAAAACAAAAAATAATAATAATAATTAAAAGTTACCGTCCCCAAAGATTGTAACCATTGTACTCCTAGTACAACATCAACACCTCCCATAGGAATGGAAAGAATTGGACTATTCAATACTTATTCCCCCATGGTTAGCTTGATATTATGGCATTTTCCAAAGAAATTTATAGTTCCTCCATTTGCAACCATCACTTGACATTCTGGTGTTGGGTATAGGAAACAATTCAATTCCTTGGCTACCTTACAATGAATAAAATTATGGGTGCTACCTTAATCAATCAACACTATTACCTTTTTCTTCTTGATATGTCCTTCTATCTTGAGAGTTTGAGGAGTGGTAATTCCTGCCAATGCATTACACGATATGGTCAGACTCATTTCTTCCTCTTCTAGGGTTGGTTCCCGGTGTATATCCTCTTCTTGTTCATTTTCTTCTTCCTCTTCACAATCTATGTAAAATAATTTCTTCTCAACACACTTATGACCTTTAGTGTATTTTCTATCACAACCGTAGCAAAGCCCTTTTGCTCTTTTTTCTTCCAATTGTTGTGGTGTCAACCTTGTAGGTTGTGGAAATCTAGGCGTAGCAACACTTCCTTCTTTATAGAATTGAGTGGTAGGCTTCCTTGTCGCCATAATTTTACATTCAACTTTTCTTGCCAACCTGAATGCTTTCTCCAATGAATCAGGTTCCAAAATGCGAACTTCATGTTGGATGTTATCCTTTAAAGTGCCTATGAAGAGATCAATCCTATGTTCCTCTGGAATATCAGTTACCCTTATATTCAATTTTTGTAAGTCCTCAATGTGCTCCCCCACTAAACCCTTTTGTTTGAGATTTATCAATTGGCTAAAAAAGGTGTTTCTCTTTGTATCCTCATAATGTGCTATCATTTCCTCCGTAAAAATTGACCAAGTGACAATTTTTTTACGGGAGCAAAGCCATTGATACCATACAAATGTATTTTGTTATAACCTAGCCGACTTAACAATAGTAATCTAAGGGCCAACAATAGCAATAGTGGGGTTTTATGGGGCACAATAATAACAAAATGGGGATTATAGGGGTACAAAAATAACAATAAGGGGCTACACTACAACAGTAAGGGACTACACTAGTAATATAGGGACCTAACAATGATCCTAAAAATGTTGTCAATAATCATTCGAAGTTGGTAAAATATTCAAAAATCTATGTTCATTAACAACCACCATTTGATTTTGTTTTTAGAAATATTGATTATTTTGATCAAGTTATTTCTAAGGGATATTTTATGAGCATAGAGGATAGAAAGGAATTACAAGATTATAGGAAATATATCCATCCATGTTATCTTCAGCAAAGAAGCAGGGTTTCTAGTATGTCTCTTGTGAAATTACAATTGCAATAAGGCATAAAATATTCTTTGACAAATGGCATAGAATAATTTTAAACACATTTTACCAAGTAAAAAATATACACTGGAGGTATATTTACGGGAAATGGACGTATCAAAGTTGTTTTCATTGTAAATACTAGAGTAGACACAGCACACAGAGAAGGCAAGGACACTGAATTAACCTTCCTTTCAAAATGAATAATTTCAAATAGTAGGTATCATTTTAAAGGAAAATGTGATAATATATGTTAATTCACTTGAAAAAATGTGAAAATTTGATAACCAAATGAATATTGATCAAAATAAAATAGAGCAGGGTAAATAAACTCAGTAAATTCCAATAGGAGAATATTTCAAAGAAATTGAAAAAATCCTAGTTTCTTCAGTTCAAGTGACTGAGACAATCTCTCCTGAAGTAGTTATGAGTCATGTGGCACCAAAAATTCTAAAGTTTGCTCAAAAAGAGATAACTCAAGGAGTTTTACAAACTCTTGTTTCATATGTACAATTAACAGATATTATTTCTCCAGGAGTTCCTATCACTCCTATAACAAGTAATGTCTTAATTTTCTCATCTATATTCAAACCTATCACTAAGGCAAAGCCATTAGAAGAAATGGTAGTGCATTTTAGAAAATATTTTTACAAGTCCCAAACAAAATCTGTTTTCAGGATATCTAAGAAGAAAAAACATGATTTAGTTGAAACATCAGTAGAAATGAGTTGGCATGCAATAGGGGATCGAAAGGAAAGATCTATATAAAAATCATCAGCCCTAGGGGCTTTTGTTTCATAAAACCAAGGCATTTTTTATGAATTATCTGAAGAGCTTGACAAAAGCCAAAATATAATCAAAAAATTAAAAGTTGAATTGGAAAAGTAGAGTATTTTGTTAAATATTGTTAAATACACAGATGAATAGACAACAGATAAAGATAACCATGAGATGAATTTTTATTCACAAGGATGCACATTTATAATTCATTTTTATGAATCTTGGATTCATCTTCCAATGTCTCTCAGACTCCCTTTGACTGTTCAACTTCCACACCATAACCCTTAGCAGATTAGGTGTCCAACATTCCCCCCTTAATCCGAAGGGGTATATCTGAGTCCAAGAAGTGATCTATAATACAAAATTACAACAATGCATGACAGAAATTTGTTGAATGTGCTCTCCGAAAATATGGTCTAAGGTGGTAGAACTCGAAGTCTCAAGTAGTGATGTTTTAAGGATGACCACCAACACTGGAACGCTTAGTGCAGTTCCTGGAACTTTTCCAAATATGGCAATAATTTGAAGTCTTTTTTCTAGAGGAACTGTCCCTAATGCTCTAAAGAGGAAGACCTTCAACCTGAAAATGTATTTGGCTACAACTATGAATCTGGGTATGGTTGTCCCTGGTTGTAGGCTCAAGAAGCAAGATCAGGTTGTGGCTTAGGCTCACTTGATGTGGATTTTAAATTGTATATGACCATAAATTCCCCCCGTGTCAGATACAAGGTGAGAAGATAAGTAAAACTCAACTGCAAGACTATTTAATATTTGAGAACAAATCTTGTTGTATGAGCGAAATATCTTCTTGGTTGTTGAATCCCATTTCCAAGAAGCGATCCATCTAAGGTGAATCTTTGTTCTTGCAGGAGGTTTGTTTTTTAAGAATTTGTTTGAAGAATGAGTATGGTTACCACAATTTTTGCATGGGTGAAGATTAAAAAAAAAAAAGTGATCTTTCACATGGCCAACTCGGTCACAATGTTGGCATTTGATAATTTTTTAAGGAGCGGGATCTAAACTAGGTGAATATGAACCCTCCTACAGAAATCTAGCACTATGAAATTGGATGGGCTTGGATTAATGTGGAGTGTGAAGAGAAGCCTCCTTATCATATCCAAGACCTGTGTTATTCCTATTGTTGATAATCGTTTCCCAAGGTATAATTATGGGCTTGGGAAGTGTAAGCTGAACATGAACACTTTCATGCAAATTTGTTCATGAAATAGGCATTGGATTTGAATCAACCTCAACTTTACTGAATCGGTCACTTGTTGGTTGCTAATGGGATTCTGTGTCAATCTAAAATAGAGAATTGTTAAAAAAAAGTTCAAAATGTTTCTTACATTTTTGTAACTCATCTCATTGTAATTGTGATTCAAGTTTCATAATCTCTATATGGAAACACATTTCTATTGGCATAGATCTCTCATATATATAGGTACAAAATCTCAAATTTGTTGTCTCTTCTCCTTATTTTTAAACACACATACCAAGATTTAATGCACATAAACTATGCATGCATGTCCACCAAGTGTTCTCCAACCATCGCTTATGCCAAACCAGCATACATACAATACTCAACGCCCAATGCAAAAAAATTAAAAGAGCAGGTTCCACCATTCGACGTAGGTATTTGCACTGTATAACCAGAAGTTTGTGTTCAACTATTCAACTCTACATTCAACGTAACATGGAACATGCACTGTTTTCTGCATGAGATACACGGGAACACATTTTCCACCTTTGCAACACATTCACAACAGCATTACTCGCAATGCCAACACATCAATATGAATTTAGAAGGTCAGACTAGTGTTATATATGAACCAAACAACGCCAATACATATATAACACATTGTCTAGAGATTATTCGACGCACCAGCAAAACTAGATTGTGAATCAAGGGAATCGATTCAATATTGGCTCAAGGTCAAGCATACAACTCAAAAATTGTTGAAATGGCACCAAGAAATGGCACATATTGGGGGCTTCTGATTTAATTTTCCTTAATTAAATTGGAAGAGAAATTGTAATTTAATATCATGACAACTTGTATTAGTTAACTAATTCAGAAAGACTGATTTATCTTAGGAAATTCGAGTTGAGGGTCAAAGAGGAGGCATGTAGATGATTTTTCTATTTTTAGGGGGTCCAGTTATAGTTATTTGTGAGTTGTAATTAGTTAACTCAATTAATTGAGTTAAAATAAGTTTAACTAATTCTAAATGAGTGATGAGCTAGATATAGGTCCAGTGAATTAAATATGATTTAATTCACAATGAGTGATCAATTAGTTAACTGATAATTCACTATAAATTGTTGTTGCATGTCAGTTCCAATGAAGACTCAGTTAAGACTGAGGTTAAAGGGATGATAACTATTAGTTCTATAATTAGAAAATTGTACAAGTCAGTTATAGAGTCAGTTGGATGCCAAGGAAGGATTACGCAATTAATCCAATGGATTTTTCTATTTAATAGGGTTATAATTCCTCATGGAATGCATGAGCAAGGCAAGCTTAGCAGAGGTTGATAATTGGTTAAGTATTTGTTCGATTTTTCCTAGATAAGTGTGAGACAGTTGACAGAGTCCAGGAGTTTCTCTTGAGAGAGAAGTAATTTTATTGTTTCATGATCCTTGACTTTATACAATATACATATAGCGGGGTTTTAGGAAGGGTGTTTTCCCCAGATACATCTTATGTTCTGCAATTGATTATTTATTTCTTACTTGTTATGTGATTGTGTGATCATGTTTTGTTTCCCCAAATTGTAGAAGGGTTCAGTATCTTGTTTTAGTACATTATAAGATTGGATTGAATCCCATTGTTATATTTTCTACAAAAATTTATCCCTAGCGTCATGTATAATTGCAACTTCTAGAATTTCAAAATTGTTGAATTATACAATAGAATTAAAAATTGTTCCATACATTTTGTCTACTTCTCATGGCATCAATTTTTGTGTTTAAATAATCCAACTAGAATGAATGTGGAAGAACGAGTAGAGTGGAATGAATGGCCCATCTTCACATGAAATTTTCCAAAAGCTAGTGGAAGAACCTATTATTGGCCCATACACAGTATTCAGAATGCATGTCTTGAACGAACTATTATGCACCAATTTGCAGGAGATGCAATATACTCAAAACATTTCACCATAAGTTGTCAGGCCACATCTATCGGAGAAACATCAAACCATATCACTTCAATGCACACTTCCAAACAGTCAATCATTATATTCGGTGAGAAACCAAGTGGTCAACATTCTCTTTAAATGCCTCTCTTTCTCCAACGTTCTCCAACGTTTTCACTAAACACATAAGACATCGGCTCTGATGATAGGGCATTGCTATGTGTAGGAAAAATAGAAACAAGTTTGAATAGCAACAACTTTGGCATTTTATAATAATATAATGCACAGACAATTCTCACTTGAAAAAATGTTCCAAACAGGATTTTCAATGCAAGGCTTACATGGAGCCCGAAAATGAACCAGCATACCCAGAGAATAAAGAGACAAAGGACGTTGAAGAGAAAGAAAACTAATAGTTGCAGAGAGCACCCAGAATAAGACGAATCTCTAACAGAGGCCAAATTATAGGATTGTTTGGTCAAGGGAACAGTAGAGAAAAGGGGTTCTGATAGGAGGAAAGTTTTATGGATCATTAGAACCCCAATGGACAGGCATGGTGCACAATCAGAACGCTTAGGTTATGGAAAATCAGGATAGAGCCAATATGGCAAAGCTGACATGCATAAAGAGGCCACAAAACTAGTGGTTCAAATATGGGTAGGGTAGGTGTATGCCTGCTTTGATACCATGTTAAATACAAAGATGAATAGAAAACAAATAAATATAAGCATAAGGTGCATTATTATTCACAAGGATGTACATTTATAATACATTGTTAAGACTCTTGGATTCATCTTCCAAGGTCTCTTGGACTCCCTTTGACAGTTAAACTTTCACACCATAACCCTTAGCAGATTAGGTGTCCAACATATTCAATGAAAATGAGTGGCACTCTCAGGCCATTATATTGAGGTAAGGATTTACCTTGACCATGAATCAAATGGAGGAAAGACACAACATTAGAGAAATTTTGAGGTTTAAAATAGGCCTCAAAACAAAAATGTACAACCAAAATCAAATTTATAAGAACCAATAGGATTCAAGATGATGATGTCAACCATGGGGGATGATTCACCATTTTTTGAGTAAAAAGGTAAAAAGATTAAAAAGTAAAAAAATAAAAAGATTATTTTTTCAACTTGTATTTTCAACTTCTCTCCCTACGGTCTTAAATTTCAAGTGAGAGCACTCATTGGATGCATAATTTAATTCTTCATCCATGGAGTACCAATGTTGCATACTTTCGATGGACCCCATTACATGAAAATGAGAAATACATAAAAAATGTGATTGCAATCATATTTTTTCATGTATTTCTCATTTTCTGTATAGCAATATCCATCAAAAGTATGCAACATGGATACTCCTTGGAAGAGGAATTAAATTTCGCATACAAAGAGTGCTCCCGCTTGAAATTTGAGTAAAATCATAGGGAGATAAGTTAAAAAGTTTTTTTTTCTTTTTTTCCGTCTAAAATTTGATGATGTAATCTAATCTTAATTTATTATTTCCACTATTATTTTATAATATTCCTAGAAGGCCCATTTTAGACTTGAAAAAATCTCTAATAGATGGAGAAAGTTGAAGCAGAGGAACGATCAAAGAAAAAAAGGGTTGAACTATAAAGTTGACGTACTCAACACATTGAAAAATCAAAATAGGCTCATGAAAAAAAATGATATTTTAAAAGAAGAGTCAAATATCAATATTCAAATAGTATCAACATTTGAAACATGAATTACTTCTCTAGATGCACAAGTAAATCATCTCAATAAAACATATGTATACATCAAGGTTTTTAGAGATTAATCTTTGGTTGTGAATGAACAACTTGAACAAGTTGAAGTAAAGTTCTTTAAATAGCTCAGTAAGATTTATAACTTCCACCATGATTTAATTTCTTTCATTGATAAATTTGAAGTAATATTAGAAGATGACAATGTGTTAAGCAATTAGTTTGACAAGATTGTAATGTGGGAAAAAGGAAAGAGTTTTGAAGCCTTAGAGAAATTATCTAAGAAAGATAAGAAGTTGATCTAGGTTTATTTATATGAAAGGAAATTTCATTGCAATATTGTTAAAGACTGCTTCATATTACTGTGACTATGTATGGGATACTACATTAGACGTCATCAAAGAGTTTAATATGCCTCGTCTGCAAGGAATCTCGAAGGCATTACCTTTAACAATCTACAGGAAATCTATTGAGGAAAACAATAATACCATCAACGAAAGAATTAAAGAAATGGGCACCTGAAGTTCTAATGATATTCAAACTTTATTTCAATTTCCCTATGAGTGAATGAAATTCATTTCTATGTTTTCATCTAAGTGCAACTGAAAAAGGAAGTACATTGAAAGGTTTATTTCTCAATTCCAAGTCAATCTAAAAATATTTGTACCTGCTCATTTACCACAAGTATATGAGAGATTCAATGAATGGTCCCATTATATTAAGGATAAAGAGAAATAAATTGTTCTTGTTCAAGTAGCAGATGATTCAGAGCCATCAGCACAACCGATGGAGTAAAACTAGCATCCCACCAAGCAAATTGACTAATTATGTCAAATTAGCAAGATTTTATGTTTTCCTCTTTGTTTAAGAAATTTATGGATTTTCTATTATAGTATAAACAAATATTGTCTCATTTTGTAATTTTATTATTTATACAACCCTCTTTGTTGGAGAAAGGTTTGGAAATCATTTGTACTTCGATGAAAGTGATGTTTTAATTAGAGTTGCAATCATATTTTGAATACCACTGGGATTTTATGTGTATACTATCTCGATGTTTAGAATATCTTGTACTTTTGAAATTTTTCTAATGTATTACTAGCATTTTAAAAGCATAATTTTCTTTCATCTGTCATTTCTTGTTGGATATTTGAATTTGTTTCTTTTTATTTTGAATCGACAGAGCATAATTATTTAGATATCTAAAGAGTTAAGATTCATTCTCAGTATTTAAGTAGATCAATTCTTCCTTTCTAATATTTGAAACAATATCCTAAATATTTGTTCTCTTTTATGAGATAGGTTTTATTTTCTGCAAAAAGTAGTTGAGTTTATTACAAGTAAATAATTGTTTTCATATATATATATCATTGAGAAGCTCTTTAATAGGAGCCAAAATCTATAAGGTGGTTGATTGAGCTTACATATCAATCTAGAGAATCCCTACCCCAAACATTTGATCGACTTTCTAAGTAATGCACTTGGGTGATTTTTCCTTCCCCTACTATTTAAATGGCTAAATTCCATCCCACACAACAATTTGTATAATTTTTTCAATATATTATTGTAAAAATTATGTTACGTAATATATTTTCTCTTTTTATTTTAATTTTATTATTTCTTTTTGGAAGAGTAGCACGGGAAATTGGACCTTTGTTCCGAAGAGTATTTCTATCCCAAATGAATATAGGTTTAATTGGGACCCTTATAGGATGATAACTCCCTTGTTGTTGAAGGAATTTTTCCGCCTTTCAACTCATTGGTTGTGGCATTCACTTCTCTTCTCACTAACATTAATACTAATATCACTAGAAATATTAATATTGATGAAGGAGCATCAGCACTTAGCCAGCAATGTGATTGTGTGTTCACATGTTGTGGTTAACATGAGGTGGATCAACATTGGTCATTAATATTTTACTTAATTTTAAATGAGAGAAGTTAGTCTTTTTAGGTTTGCTAAAATTAATTAGGAATAAAATAGTAATTGGTTTCTGCCTGCGAGGAGATTGAGCCAAGTAGGATAAGAGCTTATAAATAGGGTAGCATTTGTTTGTTAAGAGTGGTTCAAACATAAATCTATTTAGATACCAGAAGGGCTGCTTCAATGAGATATATATATATATGTATGAATAGGTGTGAGAAAAATAGATAAAAGTGTGTGAAAAAAAGTGAGATAAGTGTGAAATAGGTGTGCGAGAGGAGACAGCAGAGAGCAGAAATAATTGTAATAACTAGTCGAACAAGGGCTTGGCTCTGTAATTTCATTTATTATTAAATTCCAAGTGTTTTGTAATTGATAGGTCTCTCCGTTCGAAACCATTGTTTTAAATCTTTGTTAAAACGCGTATGTATCAATTGCATAGTTGGAGATCAATCGGATTGCAGGCGTGACGAGGACCATGGATCTGACACCAATCAACGAGAGAGTTCTCATCACAGTTGGAGGACATCGCACATCGCACTGAATAGTGTTTACAGTTAAGATTTTTGCAAGTTAAATTGCTTAAACTGTGATGCGAAGTGAGAATGCAGAGATATAATGTGGATCGTCGGATCGAGAAACAAACCAACGGCGGAGATTACATCACCCGGAAAGAGATTTCAAAAATCGCAATATTTAGAAGTTAAGAGTTAATGCGTTGCAAGGTAAACTAAATTTTTTGCGATGTGAAGTGGGGAGGACACGTTTTGGCTTAGCGCAACATCGCAGTTCACAAGAAACAAGATTTAAGTGCTAAGTTAAGCTGTGAATTGTGCAAAGTGCGATCGTTGATGGTTGGTCAGACGTGTCATGGGACCCTTTGGTAAGAAGATCTGCGTATATGCTTTTTTTTTTAATTTTATGTGTGTCTGTTTAAGTCAGCGCTATTGATCGCGCATATATGTATGTGTAACAAACTCCGAAGTTTGAAATCAGCTGCGAATAAAGAATTGTATGGACCCATAAAGTATATAATTTCGCACGTATTCTGATATTTGTGCAGCTAGTCTGCATCATTTGGTATCGGAGCAGACTTGAGTTCTGTTCTTGAACGTTGGAGCAAAGATGCTACCCAAGAGAGGAGCTGGCATAGGCCGTGGAAGGCCAGAAGCAAATGCAATTTTGCTGGATGAAATTCGACATCTTCGTACAAGAATGGAGACAGTAGAGGTTGCTCGGAGGAGAGCACCTGAGGAAGGAGATGTCAACGTGGCAAAGGAAACTCCTGAGGAAGAAGAAGCAGCAAAAGATGAGCCAACTAAAGTTTTCAAGATATTGGCAAAGGTTAATGGGAAACCAAGAATGGAGATTCCTTCATATGAGGGGAACCTTAATGTGGATGAGTTGATGGATTGGATCAGTTTAATGGATAAGTATTTCTATTTGGAAGAGATCGAAGATAAGAAGAAGGTCAAGTATGCAACTACCAGTTTGAAGGGTCATGCATCTATCTGGTGGGATGAACTATAGACATCCAGAGTTATAAAAGGTAAGCCTAAGATCAAGCAGTGGGATAAAATGATAAGGAAGTTGAAGAATAAGTTTATGTCGAAGGACTATCAATTAAATATGTTCAAGAAATTGTGGAATTTGAGGTAGAAAGGAATGATTGTCAAGGATTATACAGAGTAGTTTTACAAGTTGAGCATTAGAGCAGGACATGCTGAAGATGATATGGAGAAAGTAGCCAGATACATCAATGGCTTAATGTATGATATACATGACGAAATCATTTTTTTGATTCTGGAGACAATTAAGGATGCTTATCAAGCAGCTTTGAAGGCGGAGGAGAAAATGTTGAGGAAGAAAATTCGGGAAAATATAGGTAAAAGTCCAGCAAGAGGATGAGGAAATTTCGGAGCAAGATTTCAGCACTCCCAAAATGAAATAGGAGGTTCGAGTAGCAGACCGCCACAAAGAGGAGACTTTGGTAGAGGGAGATTTGCACCTAGAGGCAGAGGTCGAGGAAGAGAGATTCGGTGCTACATATGTGGAGAATGGGGACACGGATCATGTTATTTTCCTCCTAACAAATCAGCAAATCAGCGAAATGTGAATGTCACTGAGGCAAAGGAAGAAAATCATCGAGTCACGGGAAAAGAAGAACCACCTGAGGCAAGAGATTCTTTATTACTCACAAGAGTGTTTCTTAAAGTATAGAAGGAAGCAAATGAGCCAGTGCAGAGGAAGAGTCTATTCAAGACTGTATGCAAGTGTAAATAAAAGTGCTGCAAAGTTGTGATTGATAGTGGAAGCACTGATAACCTTGTTTCCACATAGAAGGTTGAGAAATTGGGGTTGAGTAAGGTGGTACACCCTACTCCTTACAGAGTGTCGTGGCTACAGAAGGGACATCAGATTTTGGTGACATAACAGTGCAAAGTAGAGATACAGATTGGTACATATAAAGATGTCATATTGTGTGATGTGATGCCAATGGATGTGTGTCATGTATTGTTGGGAAGAACTTGGAAATTTGATAGAAAATCCATTCATGATGGCAAAAGGAATACCTACAACATAGAGAGGGATGGAAAGAAGCACACATTGCTACCTTTGAAGGATGAAGCAGATTAAGGAACAGATGAGAATAATGTTATGTTGATCAGTGGGAAGGAGTTGCTGCAAGAAGTCAAAAAGGGGAAATAAATGCATTTTGTTGTTGTGGGTAAGCCCAAGGTAATTCTAAATTCTACAAATTTAGACAATCTTCCTATGGAAATTAAAGATTTGCTAGATGATTATGTTGATATAGTTGTTGATGAATTACCAAGTAAATTGCCACCAATCAAAAGCATCAGTCATCATATAGATTTAATACCTGGTGCAAGTTTACCAAACAAAGCGGCATGTAGAATGACTCCTCGGGAGAATAAAGAAGTTGGAAGACAAGTACAGGAGTTGTTAGACAAAGGGTTGATCAAATAAATTCTCAGTCTATGTGCAGTACCAGTCGTGCCTAGTCCAAAGAAAGGAGTTGAGTGGTGCATGTGTATTGATTCCAGAGCCATAAACAAGATCACTATCAGGTATAGATTTGCATTGCCACGCTTAAATTATTTGATGGATTATTTAAGTGGGTCAAAGGATTTTACTAAAATAGATCTGAAGAGTGGATACCATTAAATAAGGATTTGAGAAGGTGATGAATGGAAGACTACTTTTAAGACCAACAGTGGATTGTATGAGTGGTTAGTGATGCCTTTTGGGCTCACTAATGCACCAAACACATTTATGAGACTATTGAATGAGGTTTTGAAAAAGTATGCAGGAAATTTTGTGATATTCTGTCTTGATGACATTCTAATTTTCAGTCAGAGTATGGAGGAACATTTGGAGCATGTCAAGCTTGTGTAAAGTACTTTTCAAAAGGAGAAGTTTCTCATAAATTTGAAGGAGTGTAGTTTCATGCATAAGGACCTCATTTACTTGGGATTTATAGTCTTAGAAGAAGGCTTGAAGATGGACCCAAAAAAAATTCAGGTAATACTGGATTAGCCAACTCCGAAAAGTATATTTTAGGTAAGGAGTTTTCATGGTCTTGCAAGTTTTTACAAGAAGTTTATAAGAGGTTTTAGTCAGATTTGTGCACCATTAATTGAAACAATAAAGGAGAGAAATCAACCATTTAAATGGACAGAAGTAGCAGATCGGAATTTCAAGTTGTTGAAGAAGAAGATCATTGAAAGACCTGTTTTGGCCTTACCAAATTTTGATAAAACATTTCAAGTTGAGACTGATGCCAGTGGGATAGAAATTGGAGTTGTCTTGAGTCCAGAGCAGAGACCAATAACTTATTTCAGTGAAAAGTTAAATGAATCTAAGAAGAAGCATTCATCCTATAATAAGGAGTTCTATGTTATTGTGCAGGCTTTGAAGAAATGGAGGCATTATTTGTTGCCCAAGGAGTTTGTGTTGTATTCAGATAACCTTGCATTTCAGTTCATAAACAATCAGCCTAAGTTGAACCAAAAGCATGCAAAGTGGGTGGAGTTTTTACAGAGTTTTACTTTTGTAATCAAACATAAAAGTGGTAAGTCAAACAAAGTTATTGATGCTTTAAGTAGAGTAAATCTGATTATGTAGGAATTGAAGATTGGCATTTTGGGGTTTAAAAAAACGATTGACATGTATGAGGAAGACACGAAATTCAAAGAAATATATGTAGTTGTTAAGAATCCAATGATTCATAATAGAATCCATTGGTTAGATTACTTGATCCAAGGAGGATTGATGTTCAAGAATAATAAAGTGTGTATAACTAAGTGTTCCATGAGGTAGAATTTGATTAAGGAAAAACACAATGGAGGACTCTCTAGCAACTTTGGACAGGATAAAACATTTTCTCAAGTAACTGCTTTTTATTATTGGCCAAAAATGCAAACTGATATCAAAAATTTTGTTGAGAAGTGCATTTATTGTCAGCATTCCAAAGGAAGAAGCCAAAACATTGGGTTATATTATCCATTTCCAATACCTAATAGACCTTGGGATGCTGTCAGCATGGATTTTGTTTTGGTTTTGTCGAAGACGCAAAGAGGACATGATTCTATCTATGTTGTTGTATGTAGATTTTCTAAAATGGCACATTTTATTTCTTGTAAGAAAACTAGTGATGTAACTCTCATTGCTAATTTATTATTCTTTGAAGTTATAAGATTGCATGGATTGCCTATGAGTATTGTTTTACTATACTTTTACAAGGCAATTTTACATCTGTTTTTAACTTCGGGGGCGCTGCCCCCGAAACCCCCACCAGGGGGGGGCTCCAAAAAGCGCTGCCGCCCCCCCTGGACCCCCCATGGCAGCGATTAATTACGAGCGGCGTTGCCGCCCCTTTTAAGGTACAGGGGTCCAATGCTGTGATACAAAGTAAACAAGATAATCAGGCTCCACACCCAACAATCTCCCACTTGGAGACCGATTGTAGCAACTCCATCGCTGCTTCATTTGCTGGACAATGACTCCTCTTTGGACCTGGCTGTTTCTCATCTTCATCGTCATCCTTGAAGACCAATTGAAACTGAGCATGTTCTCAGTTTCTCCCCGGTTACAACTTTTGTTAGCATATCTGCAGGATTCTGGCTAGTGTGTATCTTTTCCAGCTTCAACTCTCCATCTTCCAATACTGACCGTATGAAATGGTACTTGAGATGTATGTGTTTAGTCCTGGAATGAAATGCTGAGTTCTTTGCAAGATGAATAGCACTTTGGCTATCACTGTATAGTGTGCCCATATCATGCTTCCTACCCAATTCATCCATAAACCTTTGTAACCAAATCATTTCTTTACTAGCCTCTGTAGCAGCAACATACTCGGCTTCTGTTGTTGAAAGTGCAACAACACTTTGGATTTTTGAAACCCAACTGACAGCTGTTCCACCTACATTAAATACATATCCTGTAGTGCTCCTCCTATTATCTCTGTCACCTGCCATATCTGCATCAACATATCCCTGTAGAGCAATGTTTGAACCACCAAAGCATAATGCTTGCTTTGTGGTACCTCTCAAATATCTGAGAATCCATTTTATTGCCATCCAATGTTCTTTTCCTAGATTATTCATGTACATGCTTACAACTCCCACTGCATGTGCAATATCAGGCCTTGTGCAGACCATTGCATACATTAAGCTTCCAACTGCTGATGCATATGGAACTTTAGACATATAATCCATGTCTTCTTGGGTCTTTGGTCACATCTCCTTACTAAGTTTGAAATGGCTAGAAAAAGTTGTACTAACTGGTTTTGCATTCTGCATATTAAATCTTTTCAACACCTTCTCTATGTACTCATTCTGAGACAGTGTTAATTTGCGATTTTTCTTGTCTCTAGTTATCCTCATACCAAGGATTTGTTTTGCAGCTCCCAAATCCTTCATTGCAAATGAATTTGCCAATTTTCTTTTGAGCACATTTATTTCTTGCATGTTAGACCCTCCAACAAGCATGTCATCTACATACAATAACAATATAATATAGCTGCCATCATTTTTCCTTTTTAGATAAACACAATGATCAGAGTGACATCTAGTATAACCTTGTTCAGACATAAACTTGTCAAATTTTAGATACCACTGCCTTGGAGCTTATTTTAAGCCATACAAGCTCTTCTTTAACCTGCACACCAATTTTTCTTTCCCTTTTACCTCATATCCTTCTGGTTGCTTTGTTTGCTAATATCCCTTCCAAATTCCAAACTTCCATCGAGAAATGTTGTCTTTACATCTAAATGTTCAAGATGTAAATCTTCCGCTGCTACAAGACTTAAAACAGTTCTGATTGAATTCATTTTAACAACAGGAGAAAATATTTCATCAAAATCTATACCTTTCTTCTGTGCAAACCCCTTCACCACAAGTCTAGCTTTGTACCTCTGTTTTGCTCCATCTTCTTCCTTCAGCCTGTAAACCCATTTATTCTGCAATGTAGTTTTACCTGCAGGCAACCTGACTAAGTCCCAAGTCTGGTTATGCATTAAGGAGTCCATCTCTTCTTCCATGGTTAGCTCCCACTTCTTCCTGCTTTCAACCTGCATTGCTTCTTCATAACATTCAGGTTCACCAGAATCAGTCAACAATAAATAATATAATGGAGAGTATCGTTCAGGGGGTCTACTTATCCTGGTAGATCTTCTAACACCACTTTCAGGTGTTTGAGGTGCCTATTGCTGTTGTGGTGGTTGCTGCTGCTGTGACTATTGATTATTATTATTTTCAGGCACCTTTACTTTTTCATTTATCTCATCAAGAACCATGTATTCCTTGCTTTCTTTTTCCTGTTTCTTTTCCTGCAACTGATTCTTATACAAGACCTTTTCATTGAATATTACATCTCTGCTCCTAATGATTTTGTGATTTTCATAATCATATAAGCGATAACCAAAACCATTAACACCATATCCAATAAAGGTACATTTCTTTGATTTTGCCTCAAGCTTTGTTCTATTTTCTTTATTAATATGGACAAAGGCCTCACAACCAAAGGGCTTTAAAAAAGAGTAGTTTACCTTTTTACCTGTCCATGCTTCCTCTGGAATACCACCATCCAAGGAACTTGAAGGCCCTCTGTTTATTAGATAAACAGCAGTATCTACAGCATCTGCCCAAAATTTTAAAGGCAATCCTGCATGCAATCTCATGCACCTTGCATGCTCCATGATTGTTCTGTTCATCCTTTCTGACACACCATTTTCTTGTGGTGTTCTTGGAACTTTCTTCTCTCTACGAATTCCATGCTCTAAACAATACCTATCAAACTCTTTGCTGCAATATTCACCTCCATTGTCTGATCTGAGACACTTCAACTTCTTTCCTGTCTCAATCTCAACCAAAGCTTTCCATTTCTTGAAAGTATCAAATACATCAGATTTATTTTGAATACAATAAATCCAAGTTTTTCTAGTTGCATCATTAATAAACGTAACATAATAGCGAGAGCCACCGAGAGATGATACCTGAGCAGGTCCCCATACATCTGTATGCACAAGCTCCAATTTTTCACTCTTCTTTTCTTTCCCAACTCTGAGAAATCTGACTCTCTTTTGTTTTCCATAAATGCAATTTTCACAAAAATCCAAATCAACATTCTTCAAACCTGGCAACAAATTTCTTGAGTGAAGAATCTTCATTCCCTTCTCACTCATGTGTCTGAGCCTATGATGCCATAATCCTGCATCTGCTCCTTTGGAAGTTAAAGCATTAACAGAGTTAGAAATACCATTGCATAAATACAATGTACCAACCTTTTCGCCTTTTGCTATTACCAGGGCTCCTTTGGTGACCTTCCAAGTTTTATCCATGAAATTTGTCACACAACCTTCACCGCCTAACTGCCCTGTTGAAATCAGATTTTTCTTCAGATCTGGAACATGCCTTACCTCCTTTAGTAGCCATTGGTTTCCATTCTGTTGTTTTACAAGAACTTTACCCATTCCAACAATTTTACAGGTTTTATCATCACCCAAACGAACTTGTCCAAAATCTCCTTGAACATAGTCATGAAAATATTTCTTATCAGGTGTGGCATGGAATGAAGCCCCTGAATCTACAACCCAAGAATCAGTAACATTTTCAAAAGAAAGAATCAAATCATCTTGTAACACATCACCTGTCACATTTGCTTCATGATTGTTTTCTTGCTGTGTGTCTCCTTCTTTTCCCTTCCGAGATCTACAGTCTTTCTTTAGGTGTCCTTTCTTTCCGCAATTCTAGCACACTATCCCCGATCTGGACTTGGATCTGCCTTTCCTTGATTTACTGCGATATCCCGAGCTCTTTCCTCTTTCCATTCTTCTTCCCCTAGACTCTGCACTCAAAGCATTACCTGATGTCTCACCGGAGCTTTTCCGTCGCATTTCCTCGCTAAGGATAGCACCAACAACATCATCAAACTTTAAAGTACTAGATCTAGAGACAAAGTTACTAATGGCCATTACTAAACCATTCCAACTCTCTGGCAATGAGCACAAGAATAACAGAGCTCTAACTTCATCATCAAAGTTTACCCCTACAGAACTTAACTGACTCGTAACTGTATTAAAATCATTTAAATGGTCTGCAACAGATCCACCTTCCGACATCTTCATATTAAATAGTCGTTTCATAAGAAATACCTTGTTTGAGGCCGAGGGTTTTTCATATAGTTTCTCCAACGTCTGCATCAAACCCTCTGTTGTTGTTTCCTTCGAAATATTGAAGGCGACTGATGCCGCAAGGCACAACCGTACTATTCCGAGTGCCTTTCTATCGAGAATGTTCCATTCCGCGTCTGTCATTGTCGTCGGCTTCTTTGTTTTTCTGCTCAATGGTAGGTACAGATCTTTCTGATACAGATAATCTTCCATCTGCATCTTCCACAGCGGGAATTTTTTGCTGTTAAATTTCTCGACCCTAAACTTACCATCTTCCGCCATTTCTCCCACTCGAACTAGGAACCCTTCTTTCCTGCGAGTTTATCAGCCAAATATACCTTCGGCTCTGATACCAGTTGTTAGAAAATTATATATTATGGAGCAATGCAACACATAAAATATGCGAAAAATACAAGCACACAAAACACATAAAACCAGAGAGACACAGATATACGTGGTTCACCCATTTTGGGCTACGTCCACCCCGAACAGCCAGTCCTTCCTTTCTATTATCCAGCAAAAATGAAGAGACAAAACCTACAGCAGATCCGCTGTAATATCCTCTGTTCTCTCTCACAGTCTCCCTCTTTGTTTCTCGCTCCGAGAATACACATACAATGCACAGCCGCAATACAATGCCCTCATAAAAGCGAGGGGTTGCCTTCTAGGGAAAAAAACCCTAATCTAAACATAACTTCTACCATCAAATCATTTGCCTAATGAACGGCCCAGATTGACTAGAAATTACTATACTTTTACAAGGCAATTTTACATCTGTTTTTAGCTTCGGGGGCGCCTGAAAACATCCCGCCGTGGGGCTCCAAAAGCGCCACGTCGGGCCCCTACCTAACGACACTACGGCGGCGTTGCCGCCCTATTAAGGTACAAGGGTCCAATGCCGTGATACAAAGTAAACAAAATAATCAAATGCTCCACACCTAACATCGATGTGGATACAAAGTCGTTTGTAGAT
>JAXQQM020088744.1:0-218759 GCA_034641835.2 Pinus albicaulis | reverse complement strand
TTTCCCTTCTAACACTTGCCAATAATCTATGTTATCCGGGACTGTAGGTTTGTTTTTGACCTTTACCATATATCGTTCATTGGCATGAGGTAGTTGGCAAGTGTTGGCAACAAAGACTAGTTCATTTGCAAGGTTGTTTTGAGTTATTGGGACAGAGGTAAGTTCATATTTTTCAAATGTTTTCAGGAGGTCTAAGGCAACATTTCCATATTATCTTAGCTTAGGATTCTTGGCTGAATATTCTCCTTTGGTTTGCCTAATGATTAACTCAGAATCTCCTTGAACAGGAATCCTCTTGGCTCCTATACTTTTCAACATTTGTAACCCTAAGAGAAGAGCTTCATACTCTACAATATTGTTTGTACATGGAAAATCCAGCTTGAAAGAGTGACCTTCATTAGTGTTGTGTATCCAAACACCTGCTCCTGAACTAGCTTTGCCACAAGAGCTATCAAAGCTCATGTTCCAAAGTGTTTCAAGTTCAGATTCGCCATTATGTTTTTGTACATGACTGCTAGGGTTTTGGCTATTATTTTCTTCATTTTGTGTTTGGTTTGATTGTTCTGACAGGTCTTGATCTTCCTCTTTTTCATCTACTTGTTCATTAATGTCATCTTCATTGTACAAGATAAATGAGTCAAGGTATGAATGGATAGAATAGAGAGGGGTGTTGTTTGGCATATCTTAACTAATTACCATGTATTTCATGTGAGATTCTCTGTACAATCTTCTTGTTTGGTTAAAGACTGGAATGGTAGCATATGTCATGTCCATTTGGAGATTTCCTTGGAGTTTGGCTCCCCATGATCTAGATAAAAGCATGCCATATTTTGGGGGAATTTCAACCACTACAATATCCATGAGCACACTCTTGTCTGGTATTTATGCCAGATTGACACATAGATCTTTGATTAAACCCAAAAATTTAACTCTACTTGAATCAAAAGAGTATAAGTCTTTGTATGATTTGGTTATTTCAAGGCCTAGTCTCTCCATCACTACCTTTGGCATGAGGGTTTGCGAAGCACCAGAGTCTAGCATAACATTGTTTAGGATTTTGTCATGGATGTTTAAAATGACATAGAATGGAGGCATAGCTCTGTCTTGAAACTTTCCCTCTACCTCTGGTCCAAACAATAATTCTGGCTTGTCATCATTTAGATGTAGAGTATCGGTGTGATTTCCTATGTTTACAGCCTTCAAAACTTGGAATATATATACATCTTGAGTCACTAGTTCTAAGTAAGGGGTATGGCTATTTTGATTTTGGAAATTTCACCCTCAACACTGAATGGTATCTGTGTTCTTGGTATATTTACATCATTTTTATCATACATGTTCTTTTCAACAACTTTTTCTTTCTTAATTTTGTTTGGGATCTCAGTTAAAACAATTTTTTCGGGGCCACTAGTTGATGTACTAGGGCATCTTTAGTCACCATTACGTTGCATGATTTTTTTTTTCTTTGATCGAGATTCTTAGCCATTGTGTTGGTGTTTTCTGCTGTATTTTTAGGAGTGTTTTCAGTGGCCTTCCTAGCAGAAATTTCTGGTTTGTTCCTCTTGGGGTTGTCTTGTGTTTTCCTACTTCTGAGGTCATACTGCTTATGAACCTCCATGATAACATTTTCAAACCCTAGTTTGTATTCTTCAGAATCCTCATATGTTATTTCATTTTGGTTTGAGGACAATAGACCTTGTTCTTCTTCTGTGAGAAAAACATCATCCTCATTATTGAAGTCTATTAGATTGACAATGTTTTCTTCTAGCTCATCAGTCTCTCTTTCCTCTTCATCTACATAGTTTGCTTGGAAAGGAGGTTTGATTTGCTGGTCATTTTCTCTTTGTCGTATTTGAGGACGATCTCTTCTGAAGTTTTGGTTTTTGTTTATGTTTTGAGGGTTTGTTTGGTTTTCCCTAGGAGGTGCTCTTTCATTCAAGTTGTTTCTCTCCATCATCATTTCCATTTTTCTAACTAGGCTGTCAATTTTAGCATCAGATGTGGAGGCTAGTTTCCTCTTTGTATGTAACCTTCTTCTCTGCTCTCAATCTAGCCCTTCTAGCAATTAAGTTGGCTTCTACACTTACTACTCCCCTTTTCATGTCTTCTAAGGTAAGGGTATATCTTTCTCTTAATTGATAAGACATGTCTGGATCAAATCCATCTGGAAATTTTACTAGGCTAGGCCTTGTGGGGGTTTCATGTGGGGAGGGAGGGAATTGTATACACTATTGAACCTAGTGCAGTAGTCTTGAACACTTTCCCCAACATTTATTTTAAGGTTATCATACTCTGATAGGATTTGAAGAGGATTTTTCTTAGTCTCCTACTTCTTTATGAATGTTTTATACAAGGAAGGGAGATCATGAATGCTATTAGGAGTTAAGTTTTTGAACCATTTCTTTGCTTCTCCTCCTAAACTTTGGGAAAAAATTCTCATTTTTATGGTCTCCTCTTCTATTTCTTGGTAGTCAAAAGCATCATTCATCTTGTCTACATGCTGTTGGGTAGTGGTAGAAACAACCCCACTAAAGTGAGGGATCTTAGATTGGTAGTCTTGAGGCATAGGTAGTAAAGGTTGTGGTAGTGCCAGGGGGCATATCATGCTGCCATGATAGGAGGTTATGGAACCCAAGGAGGATTTACAAGAGGAGGGTTTATGAGTGTAGGTGGAGGATGAAATGGAGTGGTTTGTAGTGGATGTATGAGTGGGGGTAGCATATGTACTTGGACCAGCTAGTTGATTTTGAGCAGATTTGGATCGAAAGGAGTCAAAGCTTTAGAGAAGCTGAAAATCAAGAGGAGTGGAAGGAGAGGCTTCTCTACTAGGACTATGATGTAAGCTTGTAGGCTCAAGGTCTGTCTGGTTTATCCAATTTTGAGATTTATTTCTGAATAGGTTTCTTCTATGGTGTAAGTCAAATTGGGTATCTGGAAAAAATGTAAGTTTTCTCAGGAAAAGAACTTGCTTTGTGAATTGGTCTAACAATAGTTGAGTCTTCAGTCTTAGAATTTTTTCTTAGGATTATTTCTGGGTCATCAACTATAGTAGGAGGGTTTGGGTCAGGGTGAGATCTGGTGCTGATTCTCTGTGAAGCTAGATTTCAGATCCACAACACATAGAGGCTGAAAGTTTATAAGAGTTTCGAAAACAAAACCAATCTATAAGAAGAATGAATTCATACAGTATGTGACTCAGATTTATGATGTTATGATTAATTCATTCCCAGGGGAGTCTGTGAGAAACAGTGGAGTCACCAGGTCTACTGGAAACTAGTGGAGTCACCAAGTGGATGATGCTAACTGTTTGAGGATTTGCTTGTTGTACACCATCAACAATTGAATACCAATCTAGAGATATTTTTTGGTTTTCTGAGTTCTTTATGTAACACTAAGATTTTTAATGAGTGTTCCCTAGTGTGTTCGCCATTGTGTTAGTATGGAAAATCAACCAAATATCATTCTTGGCTAACACTTGATTTATCTAAGTTTGATAGGGGCTTTTTGTGTTTTGAAGGAATATTTAAACTGTTACTTACTCAGAGTCTCACCGTGATCGCTATTATGTTAGGTCTCTGTAATTTGTCAGATTGGTAAGACCAAATAGACAAGGGTAACATCAAACCAAATTTGGGGTCCTAGGACCTAGCCTTCCTGGACTCAGAGAGGGTTCTCTCTATATTTGTATAAAATATATGGCTTGTTTGATTTTGTATGCTGATTTTAGGTTAGTTAAAGTGACAGGGTTTGTTTGTTTTGTTTTGTTTGGTTGGGTAGGTTGTCAAGAATAATAGATAGAGTAAGAGAAATTCAAACCATTGGGCTATGGGGTCTGTGAAAGGCTTGAAAAGTACAACAATGAATCAAGGGTGTTTCATAGGGCAAGTTGACAAAGAAAAATAGATCTTAATAGCTTCTATGGGAGTAAAATGGACATTAAATTGTGAATTTAGTAGGTTTAAAGGGAAGTTAAGAATCCTTTAACATATGCTAGAACAAGAAGGGTCTTTAAGATTACTATGTTTAAGAAAGAATCAAAGGACAGGGTGCCCCATAAACTTTTTTGACCTAGCTTCACCAAGAAAACTTTAAAACAACAATCCAGTAAACCCTAGAGAGTAGGGAACTCCTAAATCCTTTAGTTATTTACCTTCAGAGAAAGAAAACATTCAAGATAACACATTAGTAATGATTAAAGAGAAGGGAAATCCTAAATTCCTTAATCAAACTATAAAAGACCTTCAAAGTGACTATTCAAGATGGACTAAAGGACAGGGCAAACCATAAAATTCTTCAACCAAACCCTAATTAGTGAACTTCAAAGAAAAGGCCTTAAAAACAATGTTTTAAGCTAGACCAAAGAATAGGGCATACCATAAACTTCTTTGTCTTGAATCCATTAAATTATTTTCAAGGCAAACAAGCTAAGTGGAATCAAAGAGAAATTAAGAATTCTTCAATCAGACCTAACAAAGGAAAACATATAAACAACAGAAGGTAGACATAATTAAGGTGCCTCTCAATAGCATATCTTAATCTAAATTTTCTACTCTGTCATAAGGGAAAGATGAAAAATGTGGAGAACATAAGATAACAATAACTAAATTGGAACAACATCACCATTTTACAAAGTCCATGAATCCTGCAAATGTTCTTGCTCCATTATCATTCAGTCCAAGACAATTACAAAGCTCCAAAGCAAAAAAAAAAACTCTTTATCACTCAAAGTATATGTGATTTTCCTCTCAACAATCAACCAAAAAAATTATGAAGCCTTACATGCAATATTTAACTGCAAAATGATGAAGTAAACCCTAACCAGGGTTTTAGAATTCATTTATTACACATGTAAGGCACTTTGACCTTTGAGACCATGCAAGGCCCAAGGAAGAAATATTTAAACTTATTTATGGCGAAATAACTTCCAAAATAACTATTTGAGCTAATTTGGAGAAAAGTTTGACTTTAAGGCCTCAAAAGACCTTTTTCAATAACTCCTAGCAAGGGTGCAGCAGCAGACCAAGGTCGCAGTGCCAAAACTGGAAAAATAACCTGTTTTGCAGCTGAGTTTTGGAGGCCTTCCTGGTGTCCAAATGAGCTCTATGATAGCTCATTGGAAAGCCTGTCCTGTTTAGTTTGCAAATATGCCTTCAGTTTTTATATTGGTTCCCAGTTTCCTAGTAAAAAATCCCTTCTCCCAAGACTGCTAAGGACGCAACACCAGTGCTGAAAAGAGTTTTTTAGGTGGTTTTTGACCCTTTTGAGGGACCAATTGTGCTCCAAATGGCCTGAAATTTTCTGTGGATGATGTACTTTCCTTGAGCATCATGAATATTTAAGCCAATTATATTTTGAGTGCCCCAAAAAATAGTTCAGCGCCAGTGGAGCTGCGAGTTTGGCCCTTTTTTCTGCTAGCCAAACAGTTAAAAATGAAAATTTGTACTGAAGTGCCAAAATTTGTAATTTACCTTGCTGATCATGATTTGGATGCTTGGAGGGATACATCAACAAGGATATCTAGTTTCTCCTTTTCCTTTGCCTCATTTTGTGCTTGAATCTTTGCAAGGGCTCTTTTGAACTTGGCCCTTGCAATATGTTCCTCATGGCATACTGTCTTGCCATTTTCCTTTGCAAGTCAATGTCTCTCTTGGCCTTCTATAGCTGATCTTATAGGTGCAATTTTTCCCTCTCCAACCAATATTCTCTATCATAGCTGATTTTCATGGCAAGAAGCTCACTTGGAGTGAGCTTCTCTGCCAATTCTATCTCTTTCTCTCGTTCTCGGGCCAAAGCTTTCTTAAACCCAATTGTCCTTGGCCTATTCCTAGGAAGCTATTCTTCCTCATCTTCATTGTCATCAAAGGTTCCCAAGGTCTCATCTAGCATAGCCTTGGCCTTTCCAGCCTGCTTCCAGGCTCTGATTGCCCTGATCTCATTGATGACCTGCTTTGTTTCCAACTGCTGGTTTTCAAGCTCATAATAGTTAATCACATTTGACTCCTATTTCTCTTTTTAGCATGTTTGTAATGTTTCTTAGGAGTTCTGCAAGGTTTGGTATGAACCTTCTTAAGAAGTTGATCTTTCCAATGAAAGATTGCAACTCTTTGATGTTTCTATGGTGACTAATCTGCAATGTCCCCTCAATCCTTTTTGGGTCTATCTTGATTCCCTCTTCAGATATGATGTGGCCTAAAATTTTCCCTTCTTGAAGACCAAAAAGTGTTTTCTTAGGATTCAAAGATAAACCATACTTTCTAAACTTTTCAAATACTTTTCTCAAGTGAGCTAGGTGTTCTTCATCGGTTTTTGAGTAAACAGTGATGTCATAAAGATAAATCACTATGAAGTAACCTATTTCTTCGGAAAAAGCAATGTCCATGGCTCTTTGAAAAGTGGCCCCGACATTCATTAACCCAAAAGGAATTTTAACATACATGAAGGTGCCCTAAGGTGTGCTGAAGGCTATTTTGTGCTGATCACTTGGAAGTAATAGCACCCGATTATACCCTAAAAAACCATCAAGCAAAGATATTCTTTTGGAGCCTACCACTATTTGCAGTATATGATCCATCTTAGGTAAAGGGTAGTTGTCTTTCAGGGAGGCCTTGTTCAAATTTCGGAAGTCTATGCATAGCCTAATTTCTCCCATCTTATTCCCCTATGACACAAGGTTTGAGACCCATTCTGAGTACCTGAGTGGGAATATTATTCCAACATCATACATATTTTTAATTTCTTTCTCAAGTAGATGCATTAGGACAGGTTTTATCCTACGAAATTTCTGCTTGAATGGTTTTTGGTTTTCCCTGAGAGGAATCTTATGCTAAATGATGTTTGTGTCATAGGACTTCAAGTCCTCATATTCCCATGCAAAGACATCCTTAAACTCTTTGAATAGCTCAATGTGTTTTTGTTTTATAAGGAGTGGCAATGTTTTGGACAGCTTTATCATTTTAGGTTCTTCCTTACTGCCTATGTTGCATTCTTCTACATCTGTTTTGGTGGATTCCCTCTTAGGCTTCCTAGCAACATCATAGAAATCAAAAAATTCTTCTAAGGGGGAAATTCCTCTAGGTAATAGGTTGTCTTTTCATTGTAATACCTCAAGGTCTCTTTTGTCCTAATTTGTAAACAATTCTACCTCAAGAGGGTGTTCTAGCAGATTTATATCAGAAGTATAAGGCAACTTTGTTTTGTGTGTTCGTTCCTCAGCAGGGTAGTCCTCTTCATAATTTGAGTTTGGTTTTGGCATTTCAAATTCATTTTCGGACTATAGAAAGTCTTCAATATGTTTTTCACCTTAAAACACTTGCCAATAATCTATGTTATCCGGGACTGTAGGTCTGTTTTTGACCTTTACCATATATTGTTCATTAGCATGAGGTAGTTGGCAAGTGCTAGCAACAAAGGCTAGTTCATTTGCAAGGCTGTTTTGAGTTCTTGGGACAGAGGTAAGTTCATATTTTTCAAATGTTTTCAGGAGGTCTAAGGCAACATTTCTATATTCTCTTAGCCTAGGATTCTTGGTTGAATATTCTCCTTCGATTTTCCTAATGATTAACTCAAAATCTTCTTGAACATAAATCCTCTTAGCTCCTATAATTTTCAGCATTTGTAACCCTAAGAGAAGAGCTTCATACTCTGCAATATTGTTTGTACATGGAAAATCCAGCTTTTAGAGTGACCTTCATTAGTGTTGTGTATCCAAACACCTGATCTTGAACCAGATTTTCCACAAGAGCCATAAAAGCTCATGTTCCAAAGTGTTTCAAGTTTAGATTCACCATTATGTTGTTGTTCATGACTACTAGGGTTTTGGCTGTTATGTTCTTCATTTTGTGTTTGGTTTGACTATCTTGACAGGTATTTCTCTTCTTATTTTTCATATACTTATTCATTAATGTCATCTTCATTGTACAAGATAATTGAGTCAAGGTGTGAATGGATAGAATAGAGAGGGGTGTTGTTTGGCCTATCTTGGCTGCTTACCATGTATTTCATGCGAGATTTTCTATACAATATTCTTGTTTGGTTAAAGTCTATAATGGTAGCATATGTCATGTCCATTTGGAGCTTTCCTTGGAGTTTGGCTCCCCATGATATAGATAAAATCATGCCATATTTTGGGGGAATCTCAGCCACTGCAATATCCATTACCACCCTCTTGGCTGGTATTTGTGCCAGATTGACACATATATCTTTGATTAAACCCAGACATTTAACTCTACTTGAATCAAAAGAGTATAAGTCTTTGTATGGTTTGGTTATTTCGAGGCCTAGTCTCTTCATCACTACCTTTGGCATGAGGTTGTGTGAAGCACCAAAGTCTAGCATAACATTGTGTAGGATTTTGTCATGGATGTTTAAACTAACATAGAATGGAGGCATAGATCCCTCTTGACACTTTCCATCTACCTCTGGTCTAAACAACAATTCTGGCTTGTCATTAGTCAGATGTAGAGTATCAATGTCATTTCCTATGTTTAAAGCCTTCAAAACTTGAAATCTATATACATCTTGAGTCACTAGTTTCGAGTAAGGGGTATGGCTATTTTTATTTTGGAAATTTCACCCTCAATACTGAATGGTATCTGTGTTCTCAGTATATTTACATCAGTTTTATCATACATCTTATTTTCAGAAACTTTAGCTTGCTGAATTTTGTTTGGGATCTTAGTTAAAGCAGTTTTTTCGGGGCCACTAGTTGATGTACTAGGGTAGCTTTAGTCACCTTTACATTGGCTAATTTTTTTTTTTTATTTGATTGGGATTCTTAACCATTGTGTTGGTGTTTTTTGCTGTCTTTTTAGGAGTGTTTTTAGTGGTCTTCCTAGCAGCAAGTTCTGGTTTGTTCCTCTTGGGGTTATCTTGTGTTTTCCTACTTCTGAGGTCATACTACCTATGAAACTCCATGATATAATTTTCAAACCCTAGTTTGTATTCTTCAGAATCCTCATATGTTATTTCATCTTGGTTCGAGGAAAACATACCTTGTTCTTCTTCTGTGAGAAAAACATCATCCTCATTATTGGAATTTATTAGGTTGACATGGTTTTCTTCCGGCTCATCAGTATCTCTTTCCTCTTTATTTACATAGTTTTCTTGGAAAGGAGGTGTGATTTGCTGGTCATTTTCTCTTTGTCTTATTTGATGAGGGTCTCTTCTAAAGTTTTTGTTTCTATTTCTGTTTTGAGGGTTTGTTTGGTTTTCCCTAGGAGGTGCTCTTTCATTCAATTTGATTCTCGCCATCATCCTTTCCATTGTCCTAACTAGGCTGTCAATTTTAGCATCATATGTGGAGGCCATAGTTTCCTCTTTGTATGTAACCTTATTCTCTACTCTCAATCTAGCCCTTTTAGTAATTAGGTTGGCTTCTACACTTACTGCTCCCCTTTGCATGTCTTCTAAGGTAAGGGGATCTCTTTCTCTTAATTGATAAGAAATGTCTGGATCAAATCCATATGGAAATTTTAATAAGGCTAGGCCTTGTGGGGGTTTCATGTGGAGAGGGAGGGCATTGTATACACTATTGAACCTAGTGCAGTAGTCTTGAACACTTTGCCCAAAATTTCTTTTAAGGTTATCATACTCTGATAGGATTTGAAGAGGATTTTTCTTAGTCTCCCACTTGTTTATGAATGTTTGATATAGGGAAGGGAGATCATGAATGCTATTAGGAGTTAAGTTTTTGAAACATTTCTTTGCTTCTCCTCCTAAAATTTGGGCAAACATTCTCATTTTTATGTTCTCCTCTTCTATTTATTTGTAGTCAAAAGCATCATTAATCTTGTCTACATGCTGTTGGGCAGTGGTAGAAACAACCCCATTAAAGTGAGGGATTTTAGATTGGTAGTCCCGAGGCATAGGCAGTGAATGTTGTGGTAGTGTCAGGGGGGCATACCATGCTGCCATGATAGGAGGTAATGGAACCCAGGGATGATTTACAAGAGGAGGGTTTATGAGTTGAGGTGGAAGATGAAATGGAGTGGTTTGCATAGTGGATGTATGAGTGGGGGTAGTATATGTACTTGGACCAGCTAGCTAATTTTGAGCAGATCTAGATCGAAAGGAGTCAAAGTGTTGGAGAAGATGAAAATCAAGAGGAGTGGAAGGAGAGGCTTCTCTACTAGGACTCTACTGTAAGCTTGTAGGCTCAAGGTCTGTTTGGTCTATCTAATTTTGAGACTTATTTCTGAATAGGTTTCTTCTATGGTGTAAGTCAAATTGGGTATCTTGCAAGGATGCAAGGTTTTCAGGAAACAAACTTGCTTTGTGAATTGGTCTAACAATAGTTGAGTCTTTAGTCTTAGAAGTTTTTCTTAGGATTATGTGTGGGTCATCAACTATAGTAGGAAGGATTGGGTCAGGGTGAGATCTGGTGCTGATTCTTTGTGAGGCCAGATTTTAGATCCACAACACATAGAGGCTAGAAGTTTATAAGTGTTTCAAAAAGAAAACCAATCTGTAAGAACATTGAATTCACACAGTATGTGACTGGGATTTATGCTGTTAGGATTGATTAATGCATTCCCAGGGTAGTCTGTGAGAAACAGTGGAGTCACCAGGTCTACTAGAAACTAGTGGAGTCACCAGGTGGATGATGCTAACTATTTGAGGATTTTCTTGTTGTCCACCATCAACAATTGAATACAAATCTAGAGATATTTTTGGGTTTTCTGAGTTCTTTATGTAACACTAAGATTTTTAATGAGTGTTCCCTAGTGTGTTCGCTATTGTGTTAGTATGGAAAATCAAACAGATATCATTCTTGGCTAACACTTGATTTATCTAATTTTGACAGGGGAATTTTGAGTTTTGAAGGAATATTTAAGCTATTAATTACTCAGAGTCCCACCGTGATCGCCATTATTTTAGGTCGCTGTAATTTGTCAGATTGGAAAGACCAAATAGACAAGGATAACATCAAACTAACTTTGGATTCCTAGGACTTAGCCTTCCTGGACTCAAAAATGGATCTCTCTATATTTGTATAAAAGATATGACTTTTTTGATTTAGGATGCTGATTTTAGGCTAGTTAAAGTGATAGGGTTTGCTTGTTTGGTTGGACAGGTTTTCAAGTAGACCAGATAGAGTAAGAGAAATTCAAACCATTGGGCTATGGGGTCTGTGAAAGGCTTGAAAAGTACAACAATGAATCAAGGGTGTTTAATATGGAAAGTTGACAAAGCCAAATGGATCTTAATATCTTCTGTGGGAGTGAAATGGACATTAAATTATGAATTTTGTAGGTTTAAAGGGCAGTTAAGAATCGTTTAACATATACTAGAACAAGAAGGGTCTTTAAGATTACTATGTTTAAGAAAGAATCAAAGGATAGGGCGCACCATAAACTTCTTTGACCTAGCTTCACCAAGAAAACTTTAAAACAACAATCCCAGTAAACCCTAGAGAGCAGGGAACTCCTAAATTCTCTAGTTATTTACCTTCAGAGAAAGAAAACATTCAAGATAACACATTAGTAATGATTAAAGAGTAGGGAACTCCTAAATTCCTTAATCAAAATATACCTTCAAAGTGACTATTCAAGATGGACTAAAGGACATGGAAAACCATAAACTTCTTCAGCCAAACCCTAATTAGTGAACTTCAAAGAAAAGGCCTTAAAAACAATGTTTTAAGCTACACCAAAGGACAGGGCATACCATAAAATTATTTGGCTTGAATCCATTAAATTATTTCCAAAGAAAACAAGCTAAGTGGAATCAAAGAGCGATTAATAATTCTGCAATCAGACCTAGCAGAGGAAAACATATAAACAACAGAAGGTAGACAGAATTAAGGTGCCTCTCAACAACATATCTTAATCTAAATTTTCTACTCTGTCATAAGGGAATGATGAACAATATGGAAAACATAAGAAAACAATAACTAAATTGGAACAACATCACCATTTGACAAAGTCCATGAATCCTGCAAATGTGCTTGCTCCATTATCATTCAGTCCAAGACAATTACAAAGCTCCAAAGCAAAAAAAAAAACTCTTTATCACTCAAAGTCTATGTGATTTTCCTCTCAAAAATCAACCAAAAAAATTATGAAGCCTTACATGAAGAATTTAACTGCAAAATGATGAATTAAACCCTAACTAGTATTTTAGAAGTCATTTATTACACATTTAAGGCACTTTGACCTTTGAGACCATGCAAGGCCCAAGGCAAAAATATCTAAACTCATTTATGGAAAAATAACTTCTAACATAAATATTTGAGCTAATTTTGAGAAAATTTTTAGTTTAAGGCCTCAAAATATGTTTTGCAATAACTCCTAGCAAGGGCACAACTCCAAGGTACAGGGGCGCAGCGCCACGCCAAGGGCGCAATGCCAAAACTGGAAAAATCACATGTTTTGCAGTTGAGTTTTGGAGGCCTTCTCGGTGTCCAAATGATCTTTGTGATAGCTCATTGGAAAGCCTGTCCTGTCTAGTTTCCAAATATGCCTTCAGTTTTCATATTGGTTCCCATTTTCCTAGTAAAAAATCAATTCTCCCAAGACTGCTAAGGGCACAATGCCAGTGCTAAAAAGAGGCCAGAAAGGTGTTTTTTATGTGGTTTTTGGCACTTTTGAGGGACCAGTTTTGCTCCAAATGGCCTAAAATTTTCTGTGGATGATGTAATTTCCCCGAGGATCATGAATATGTAATCCAGTTTTATTTTGAGTGCCCCAAAAAATACCTCAATGCCAGTGGAACTGCGCGTTTGGCCCTTTTTTCTGTTGGCCAAATAGTCAAAAATAAGAATTTGCATTGAAGTGCCAAATAGTCTAATTTTGTTCTTGAATATTTGCAAGGAATATTTTGAGCTTGGCCTTTTTAATTCTATTCCTTATGGCACAATGTCTTGCCATTTTCCTTTTCAAGTCAATGTATCTCTTGGCCTTCTCTAGCTGATCTTCTAGGTGAAATTTTTCCCTCTCTAACCAAGATTCTCTATCATATCTGATTTCCATGGAGAGAAACTCACCTGGAGTGAGCTTCTCTGCCAATTCTATCTCTTTCTCTCGTTCTCGGGCCAAAGCTTTCTTAAACCCAATTGTCCTTGGCCTATTCCTAGGAAGCTATTCTTCCTCATCTTCATTGTCATCAAAGGTTCCCAAGGTCTCATCTAGCATAGCCTTGGCCTTTCCAGCCTGCTTCCAGGCTCTGATTGCCCTGATCTCATTGATGACCTGCTTTGTTTCCAACTGCTGGTTTTCAAGCTCATAATAGTTAATCACATTTGACTCCTATTTCTCTTTTTAGCATGTTTGTAATGTTTCTTAGGAGTTCTGCAAGGTTTGGTATGAACCTTCTTAAGAAGTTGATCTTTCCAATGAAAGATTGCAACTCTTTGATGTTTCTATGGTGACTAATCTGCAATGTCCCCTCAATCCTTTTTGGGTCTATCTTGATTCCCTCTTCAGATATGATGTGGCCTAAAATTTTCCCTTCTTGAAGACCAAAAAGTGTTTTCTTAGGATTCAAAGATAAACCATACTTTCTAAACTTTTCAAATACTTTTCTCAAGTGAGCTAGGTGTTCTTCATCGGTTTTTGAGTAAACAGTGATGTCATAAAGATAAATCACTATGAAGTAACCTATTTCTTCGGAAAAAGCAATGTCCATGGCTCTTTGAAAAGTGGCCCCGACATTCATTAACCCAAAAGGAATTTTAACATACATGAAGGTGCCCTAAGGTGTGCTGAAGGCTATTTTGTGCTGATCACTTGGAAGTAATAGCACCCGATTATACCCTAAAAAACCATCAAGCAAAGATATTCTTTTGGAGCCTACCACTATTTGCAGTATATGATCCATCTTAGGTAAAGGGTAGTTGTCTTTCAGGGAGGCCTTGTTCAAATTTCGGAAGTCTATGCATAGCCTAATTTCTCCCATCTTATTCCCCTATGACACAAGGTTTGAGACCCATTCTGAGTACCTGAGTGGGAATATTATTCCAACATCATACATATTTTTAATTTCTTTCTCAAGTAGATGCATTAGGACAGGTTTTATCCTACGAAATTTCTGCTTGAATGGTTTTTGGTTTTCCCTGAGAGGAATCTTATGCTAAATGATGTTTGTGTCATAGGACTTCAAGTCCTCATATTCCCATGCAAAGACATCCTTAAACTCTTTGAATAGCTCAATGTGTTTTTGTTTTATAAGGAGTGGCAATGTTTTGGACAGCTTTATCATTTTAGGTTCTTCCTTACTGCCTATGTTGCATTCTTCTACATCTGTTTTGGTGGATTCCCTCTTAGGCTTCCTAGCAACATCATAGAAATCAAAAAATTCTTCTAAGGGGGAAATTCCTCTAGGTAATAGGTTGTCTTTGGCAATAGGTTGTCTTTTCATTGTAATACCTCTTCATAATTTGAGTTTGGTTTTGGCATTTCAAATTCATTTTCGGACTATAGAAAGTCTTCAATATGTTTTTCACCTTAAAACACTTGCCAATAATCTATGTTATCCGGGACTGTAGGTCTGTTTTTGACCTTTACCATATATTGTTCATTAGCATGAGGTAGTTGGCAAGTGCTAGCAACAAAGGCTAGTTCATTTGCAAGGCTGTTTTGAGTTCTTGGGACAGAGGTAAGTTCATATTTTTCAAATGTTTTCAGGAGGTCTAAGGCAACATTTCTATATTCTCTTAGCCTAGGATTCTTGGTTGAATATTCTCCTTCGATTTTCCTAATGATTAACTCAAAATCTTCTTGAACATAAATCCTCTTAGCTCCTATAATTTTCAGCATTTGTAACCCTAAGAGAAGAGCTTCATACTCTGCAATATTGTTTGTACATGGAAAATCCAGCTTTTAGAGTGACCTTCATTAGTGTTGTGTATCCAAACACCTGATCTTGAACCAGATTTTCCACAAGAGCCATAAAAGCTCATGTTCCAAAGTGTTTCAAGTTTAGATTCACCATTATGTTGTTGTTCATGACTACTAGGGTTTTGGCTGTTATGTTCTTCATTTTGTGTTTGGTTTGACTATCTTGACAGGTATTTCTCTTCTTATTTTTCATATACTTATTCATTAATGTCATCTTCATTGTACAAGATAATTGAGTCAAGGTGTGAATGGATAGAATAGAGAGGGGTGTTGTTTGGCCTATCTTGGCTGCTTACCATGTATTTCATGCGAGATTTTCTATACAATATTCTTGTTTGGTTAAAGTCTATAATGGTAGCATATGTCATGTCCATTTGGAGCTTTCCTTGGAGTTTGGCTCCCCATGATATAGATAAAATCATGCCATATTTTGGGGGAATCTCAGCCACTGCAATATCCATTACCACCCTCTTGGCTGGTATTTGTGCCAGATTGACACATATATCTTTGATTAAACCCAGACATTTAACTCTACTTGAATCAAAAGAGTATAAGTCTTTGTATGGTTTGGTTATTTCGAGGCCTAGTCTCTTCATCACTACCTTTGGCATGAGGTTGTGTGAAGCACCAAAGTCTAGCATAACATTGTGTAGGATTTTGTCATGGATGTTTAAACTAACATAGAATGGAGGCATAGATCCCTCTTGACACTTTCCATCTACCTCTGGTCTAAACAACAATTCTGGCTTGTCATTAGTCAGATGTAGAGTATCAATGTCATTTCCTATGTTTAAAGCCTTCAAAACTTGAAATCTATATACATCTTGAGTCACTAGTTTCGAGTAAGGGGTATGGCTATTTTTATTTTGGAAATTTCACCCTCAATACTGAATGGTATCTGTGTTCTCAGTATATTTACATCAGTTTTATCATACATCTTATTTTCAGAAACTTTAGCTTGCTGAATTTTGTTTGGGATCTTAGTTAAAGCAGTTTTTTCGGGGCCACTAGTTGATGTACTAGGGTAGCTTTAGTCACCTTTACATTGGCTAATTTTTTTTTTTTATTTGATTGGGATTCTTAACCATTGTGTTGGTGTTTTTTGCTGTCTTTTTAGGAGTGTTTTTAGTGGTCTTCCTAGCAGCAAGTTCTGGTTTGTTCCTCTTGGGGTTATCTTGTGTTTTCCTACTTCTGAGGTCATACTACCTATGAAACTCCATGATATAATTTTCAAACCCTAGTTTGTATTCTTCAGAATCCTCATATGTTATTTCATCTTGGTTCGAGGAAAACATACCTTGTTCTTCTTCTGTGAGAAAAACATCATCCTCATTATTGGAATTTATTAGGTTGACATGGTTTTCTTCCGGCTCATCAGTATCTCTTTCCTCTTTATTTACATAGTTTTCTTGGAAAGGAGGTGTGATTTGCTGGTCATTTTCTCTTTGTCTTATTTGATGAGGGTCTCTTCTAAAGTTTTTGTTTCTATTTCTGTTTTGAGGGTTTGTTTGGTTTTCCCTAGGAGGTGCTCTTTCATTCAATTTGATTCTCGCCATCATCCTTTCCATTGTCCTAACTAGGCTGTCAATTTTAGCATCATATGTGGAGGCCATAGTTTCCTCTTTGTATGTAACCTTATTCTCTACTCTCAATCTAGCCCTTTTAGTAATTAGGTTGGCTTCTACACTTACTGCTCCCCTTTGCATGTCTTCTAAGGTAAGGGGATCTCTTTCTCTTAATTGATAAGAAATGTCTGGATCAAATCCATATGGAAATTTTAATAAGGCTAGGCCTTGTGGGGGTTTCATGTGGAGAGGGAGGGCATTGTATACACTATTGAACCTAGTGCAGTAGTCTTGAACACTTTGCCCAAAATTTCTTTTAAGGTTATCATACTCTGATAGGATTTGAAGAGGATTTTTCTTAGTCTCCCACTTGTTTATGAATGTTTGATATAGGGAAGGGAGATCATGAATGCTATTAGGAGTTAAGTTTTTGAAACATTTCTTTGCTTCTCCTCCTAAAATTTGGGCAAACATTCTCATTTTTATGTTCTCCTCTTCTATTTATTTGTAGTCAAAAGCATCATTAATCTTGTCTACATGCTGTTGGGCAGTGGTAGAAACAACCCCATTAAAGTGAGGGATTTTAGATTGGTAGTCCCGAGGCATAGGCAGTGAATGTTGTGGTAGTGTCAGGGGGGCATACCATGCTGCCATGATAGGAGGTAATGGAACCCAGGGATGATTTACAAGAGGAGGGTTTATGAGTTGAGGTGGAAGATGAAATGGAGTGGTTTGCATAGTGGATGTATGAGTGGGGGTAGTATATGTACTTGGACCAGCTAGCTAATTTTGAGCAGATCTAGATCGAAAGGAGTCAAAGTGTTGGAGAAGATGAAAATCAAGAGGAGTGGAAGGAGAGGCTTCTCTACTAGGACTCTACTGTAAGCTTGTAGGCTCAAGGTCTGTTTGGTCTATCTAATTTTGAGACTTATTTCTGAATAGGTTTCTTCTATGGTGTAAGTCAAATTGGGTATCTTGCAAGGATGCAAGGTTTTCAGGAAACAAACTTGCTTTGTGAATTGGTCTAACAATAGTTGAGTCTTTAGTCTTAGAAGTTTTTCTTAGGATTATGTGTGGGTCATCAACTATAGTAGGAAGGATTGGGTCAGGGTGAGATCTGGTGCTGATTCTTTGTGAGGCCAGATTTTAGATCCACAACACATAGAGGCTAGAAGTTTATAAGTGTTTCAAAAAGAAAACCAATCTGTAAGAACATTGAATTCACACAGTATGTGACTGGGATTTATGCTGTTAGGATTGATTAATGCATTCCCAGGGTAGTCTGTGAGAAACAGTGGAGTCACCAGGTCTACTGAAAACTAGTGGAGTCACCAGGTAGATGATGATACTTGTTTGAGGATTTTCTTGTTGTCCACCATCAACAATTGAATACCAATCTAAAGATATTTTTGGGTTTTCTGAGTTCTTTATGTAACACTAAGATTTTTAATGAGTGTTCCCCCATATGTTTTACATTATGCTAGTATGGAAAATAAACCAGATATCATTCTTGGCTAACACTTGATTTATCTAAGTTTGGCAGGGGATTTTTGAGTTCTTAAAGAATTTTTAAGCTATTACTTACTCAAGTCCCACCGTGATCGCCATTATGTTAGGTCCCTATAATTTGTCAGATTGGCAAGACCAAATAGACAAGGGTAACATCAAACCAACTTTGGAGTCCTAGGACCTAGCCTTCCTCAAATTAGAGAGGGTTGTCTCGATATTTGTATAAAAAGGTATGACTTGTATTTTTTTAGGATGTTGATTTTAGGCTAGTTAAAGTGATAGGGTTTGTTTTTTTTGTTTTGTTTGGTTGGGTAGGTTGTCAAGAAGAAAAGATAGAGTAAGAGAAATTCAAACCATTGGGTTATGGGGTTTGTAAAAGGCTTGAAAAATACAACAATGAATCAAGGGTGTTTCATAGGGCAAGTTAACAAAGCCGAATGGATCTTAGTAGCATGGATGGATGTGAAATGAACATTAAGTTGTGAAAAAATTAGGTTTAAAGGGAAATTAAGAATCCTTTAACATATACTATAACAAGAAGGGCTTTCAAGATCACTATGCTTAAGAAAGAATCAAAGGACAGGGGGCACAATAAACTTCTTTGACCTAGCTTCACCAAGTAAACTTTAAAACAATAATCCAACAAATCCTAGAGAGTAGGGAACTCCTAAATTCTCTATTTATTTTCCTTCACAGAAAGAAAACATTCAAGATAACACATTAGTAATGATTAAAGAGCAGGGAACTCCTAAATTCCTTAATCAAACTATAATATACCTTCAAAGTGACTATTCAAGATGGACTAAAGGACATGGAAAACCATAAACTTCTTCAACCAAAACCTAATTAGTGAACTTCAAAGAAAAGGCCTTAAAAACAATGTTTTAAGCTACACCAAAGGACAGGGCATACCATAATCTTCTTTGGCTTGACTCCATTAAATTATTTCCGAGGAAAACAAGCTAAGTGGAATCAAAGAGAAATTAATAATTCTTCAATCAGACCTAGCAGAGGAAAACATATAAACAACAGAAGGTAGACATAATTAAGGTGCCTCTCAACAACATATCTTAATCTAAATTTTGTACTTTGTCAAAAGGGAAAGATGAAGAATATGGAGAAAATAAGAAAAAAATAACTAAATTGGAGCAACATCACCATTTGACAAATTCCTTGAATCCTGCAAATGTGCTTGCTCCATTATCATTCAGTCCAAGACAATTACAAAGCTCCAAAGCCAAAAAAAACTCTTTATCATTCAAAGTCTATGTGATTTTCCTCTCAACAATCAACCAAAAAAATTATGAAGCCTTACATGCAGTATTTAAGTGAAAAATTATGAAGTAAACCCTAACTAGGGTTTTAGAAGTCATTTATTACACATTTAAGGCACTTTGACCTTTGAGACCATGCAAGGCCCAAGGCAAAAATATCTAAACTCATTTATGGCAAAAATAACTTCTAACATAACTATTTGAGCTAATTTGGAGAAAAAAATGAATTTAAGGCCTCAAAAGATATTTTTCAATAACTCCTAGCAAGGGCACAGCTCCAAGGTACAGGGGCGCAGTGCCAGGCCAAGGGCGCAACGCCAAAACTGGAAAAATCACTTGTTTTGCAGTTGATTTTTGGAGGCCTTCCCGATGTCCAAATGAGCTCTATGATAGCTCATTGGAAAGCCTATCATGTTTAGTTTCCAAATTTGCCATTAGATTCCAGATTGGTTCCAATTTTCCTAGTCAAAATCCCATTTTCCCAAGACTACTAAGGGCGCAGCGCCAGTGCTGAAAAAAGGGCAAAAAGGTGTTTTTAGGTGGTTTTTTGCCCTTTTGAGGGACCAGTTTTGCTCCAAATGGCCTGAAATTTTCTGTGGATGAAGTAATTACCCCAAGGATCATGAATATGTAAGCCAATTTTCTTTTGAGTGCCCCAAAAAAGGGTGCAACTTCAGTGGCGTTGTGTGTTTGGCCCTTTTTTCTGCTGGCCAAATAGTCAAAAATAAAAATTTTCACTGAAGTGCCAAAATTTGGAATTTACCTTGCTGATCATGATTTGGATGCTTGGAGGGATACATCAGCAAGGATATCTAGTTTCTCCTTCTCCTTTTCCTCATTTTGTGCTTGAATCTTTGCAAGGGCCCTTTTGAGCTTGACCCTTGCAATTATGTTCCTCATGGCATAATGTCTTGCCATTTTCCTTTGCAATTCAATGTCTCTCTTGGCCTTCTCTAGCTAATATTCTAGGTGCATGTTTGCCCTCTCCAACCAAGATTCTCTATCATAGCTGATTTCCATGGCAAGAAGTTCACTTGGAGTGAGCCGCTCTGCCAATTCTGTCTCTTTCTCTCTTTCTCGGGCCAAAGTTTTCTTCAACCCAGTTGTCCTTGGCCTATTCCTAGGAAGCTGTTCTTCCTCATCTTCATTATCATCAAAAGTGCCCAAGGTCTCATCTAGGATAGCCTTAGCCTTTCCGGCCTCGTTCCGGGCTCTGATTGCCCTGATCTCACTGATGGCCTGCTTTATTTCCAACTGCTAGTTTTCAAGCTCATAATAGTTAATCACATTTGACTCCTATTTCTCTTTTCAACATGTTTGTAATGTTTCTTAGGAGTTCTACAAGGTTTGGTATGAACCTTCTTAAGAAGTTGATATTTCCAATGAAATATTACAGCTCTTTGATGTTTCTAAGGTGACTAATCTGCAATATCCTCTCAATCCTTTTTGGGTCTATCTTGATTCCCTCTTCAGATATGATGTGGCCTAAAAGTTTCCCTTCTTGAAGAAAAAACAAAGTTTTCTTAGGATTCAAAGATAAACCATACTTTCTACACTTTTCAAAGACTTTTCTCAAGTGAGCTAGGTGTTCTTCATTGGTTTTTGAGTAAGCAGCGATGTCATCAAGATATATCAACTATGAAGTAACCTATTTCTTTGGAAAGAGTAATGTCCATGGCTCTTTGAAAAGTGGCCCCGACATTCATAACATACATGAAGGTGCCCCAAGGTGTGGTGAAGTCTGTTTTGTGCTGATCGCTTGGAAGTAATAGCACTTTATTATACCCTGAAAAACCATCAAGTAAAGATATTCTTTTGGAGCCTACCACCCTTTGCAGTATATGATCCATCTTAGGTATAGGGTAGTTATCTTTCATGGAGCCCTTGTTCAAATTTCTGAAGTCTATGCATAGCCTAATTTCTCCTGTCTTCTTCCTCACTGACACAAGGTTTGAGACCCATTCTGAGTACCTGAGTGGGACTATTATTCCAGCATCATACATCTTTTTAATTTCTTTCTCAACTAGAGGCATTAGGACAGGGTTTATCCTTGAGAGGAATCTTATGCTGAATGATGTTTGTGTCATAGGACTTCAAGTCCTCATATCCCCATGCAAACACATCCTTAAACTCTTTGAATAGCTCAATGTATTTTTGTTTTATAAGGAGTGGAAATGTTTTGGACAACTTTATCATTTTAGGTTCTTCCTTACTGCCTATGTTGCATTCTTCTACATCTATTTTGGTGGATTCCATCTTAGGCTTCCTAGCAACATCATTGAAATAAAAAAATTCTTCTAAGGGGGAAAGTCCTCTAGGAAATAGGTTGTCTTTGCATTGCAATACCTCAAGGTCTCTTTTGTATAAATATTTAAACAATTTTGCCTCAAGAGGGTGTTCTAGCAGATTTATATCAGCACTATAAGGAAACTCTGTTTTATGTGTTTGTTCCTCAACATGGTAGTCTTATTCATAATCTGAGTTTGGTTTTGGCATTTAAAATTCATTTTTGGACTATAGGAAGTCTTCAATATGTTTGTCACCTTCAAACACTTTCCAATAATCTATGTTATCTAGGACCGTAGGTATTTTTTTGACCTTTACCATATATTGTTCATTGGCATGAGGTAGTTGGCTAGTGATAGCAACAAAGGCTAGTTCATTTGCAAGGCTGTTTTGAGTTCTTGAGATAGAGGTAAGTTCATATTTTTCAAATGTTTTCAGGAGGTCTAAGGCAACATTTATATATTCTCTTAGCCTAGGATACTTGGTTGGATATTCTCCTTTGATTTTCCTAATGATTAACTCGAAATCTCCTTGAACATAAATCCTCTTAGCTCCTATACTTTTCAGAACTTGTAACCCTAAGAGAAGAGCTTCATACTCTGCAATATTGTTTTAACACGGAAAATCCAGCTTGTAAGAGTGACCTTCATTAGTGTTGTGTATCCAAACACCTGCTCGTGAACCATCTTTGCCACAAGAGCCATCAAAGCTCACATTCCAAAGTGTTTCAAGTTCAGATTCACCATTATGTTGTTGTTCATGAGTGCTAGGGTTTTGGATATTATGTTCTTCATTTTGTGTTTGGTTTGATTGTTCTGAAAGGTCTTGCTCTTCCTATTTTTCATCTACTTGTTCATTAATGTCATCTTCATTGTACAAGATAAATGAGTCAAGGTCTGAATGGATAGAATAGAGAGGGGTGTTGTTTGGCCTATCTTGGCTTCTTACCATGTATTTCATGTGAGATTATCTGTATAATATTCTTGTTTGGTTAAAGACTGGAATGGTAGCATATGTCATGTCCATTTGGAGGTTTCCTTGGAGTTTGGCTCCCCATTATCTAGATAAAAGCATGCCATATTTTGGGGGAATGTCAGCCATTGCAATATCCATGACCATGCTCTTGGCTGGTATTTGTACCCGATTGACACATAGATCTTTGATTAAACATAGACATTTAAATCTACTTGAATCAAAAGAGTACAAGTATTTGTATGGTTTAGTTATTTTGAGGCCTAGTCTCTCCATCACTACCTTTGGCATGAGGTTGTGCGAAGCACCAGAGTCTAGCATAACATTGTGTAGGATTTTGTCATGGATGTTTAAACTAACATAGAATGGGGGCATAGCTCCCTCTTGAAACTTTCCCTCTACCTCTGGTCCAAACAACAATTCTGGCTAGTCATCAGTCAGATGTAGATTATAGGTGTCATTTCCTATGTTGAAAGCCTTCAAAACTTGAAATCTATATACATCTTGAGTCACTAGTTCCGAGTAAGGGGTATGGCTATTTTGATTTTGGAAATTTCACCCTCAATACTAAATGGTATCTGTGTTCTTGGTATATTTATATCATTTTCATCATACATGTTCTTTTCAGCAACTTTAGCTTGCTGAATTTTGTTTTGGATCTCAGTTAAAGTAGTTTTTTCGGGGCCACTAGTTGATGTACTAGGGTAGCTTTAGTCACCATTACGTTGGCTGATATTGTTTTTCTTTGATTGGGATTCTTAGCCATTGTGTTGGTGTTTTCTGCTGTCTTTTTAGGAGTGTTTTCAGTGGTCTTCCTAGCAGCAAGTTCTGGTTTGTTCATCTTGGGGATATCTTGTGTTTTCCTACTTCTGAGGTCATACTGCCTATGAACCTCCATGATAGCATTTTCAAACCATCGTTTGTATTCTTCAGAATCCTCATATGTTATTTCATTTTGGTTTGAGGAAAAAATACCTTGTTATTCTTCTTTGAGAAAAACATCATCCTCATTACTGGAGTCTATTAGATTGACATGGTTTTCTTTCGGCTCATCAGTCTCTCTTTCCTCTTCATCTACATAGTTTTCTTGGAAAGGAGGTCTGATTTGCTGGTCATTTTCTCTTTTTCTTATTTGAGGAGGGTCTCTTCTCAAGTTTTCGTTTATGTTTCTGTTTTGAGGGTTTGTTTGGATTTCCCTAGGAGATGCTCCTTCATTCAAGTTGATTCTCCCCATCATCCTTTCCATTGTCCTAACTAGGATGTCAATTTTAGCATCATATGTGGAGGCCATAGTTTCCTCTTTGTATGTAACCTTCTTCTCTGCTCTCAATATAAACCTTTTAGAAATTAGGTTGGCTTCTACACTTATTGCTCCCCTTTGCATGTCTTATAAGATAAGGGGATCTATTTCTCTTAATTGATAAGACATGTCTAGATCAAATCCATCTGTAAATTTTACTAAGGCTAGGCCTTGTGGGGGTTTCATGTGGGGAGGGAGGGCATTGTATACACTATTGAACCTAGTGCAATAGTCTTGAACACTTTCCCCAACATTTATTTTAAGGTTATCATACTATGATAGGATTTGTAGAGGATTTTTCTTAGTCTCCCACTTGTTTATGATTTTTTGATAAAGGGAAGTGAGATCATAAATGCTATTAGGAGTCAAGTTTTTTAACCATTTCTTCATTGCTCCTCCTAAATTTTAGGAAAAATTTCTCATTTTTTATGGTCTCCTCTTCTATTTCTTGGTATTCAAAAGCATCATTCATCTTGTCTAGATGTTTTCTGGTAGTGGTAGAAACAACCCCATTAAAGTGAGGGATTTTGGATTGGTAGTCTTGAGGCATAGGCAGTAAAGGTTGTGGTAGTGCCAAGGGGGCATACCATGTTGCCATGATAGGAGGTAATGGAACCCAAGGAGGATTTACAAGAGGAGGGGTTATGAGGTGAGGTGGAGGATGAAATGGAGTGGTTTGCATAGTGGATGTATGAGTGGGGGTAGTAGATGTACTTGGACCAGCTAGCTGATTTTGAGCAGATTTGGATCAAAAGGAGTCAAAGTGTTGGAGAAGCTGAAAATAAAGAGGAGTGGAAGTAGAGGCTTATTTACTAGGACTCTGCTGTATGCTTGTAGGCTCAAGGTCTGTCTGGTCTATCCAATTTTGAGACTTATTTCTGAATATGTTTCTTCTATGGTTTAAGTCAAATTGGGTATCTTGCAAGGATGTAAGGTTTTCAGGAAAAGGACTCTCTTTGTGAATTGGTCTAACAATTGTTGAGTCTTTAGTCTTAGAAGTTTTTCTTAGGATTATTTCTAGGTCATCAACTATGGTAGGAGGGTTTGGGTGTAATGTTCCCAAAATTAGCATGAAGCTAATAGGAACATTAATTTTTCTTATATCATCTAGGAGGTGAATAAATGGGTAAGGAGGCCCATGAGTAGGAATAAAATCCCTCGTAGTGTGAAAGGGATCATCAGAGTAGCTACATTTTGCACCCTCAAGTGTGAAAAGGGGCAAATGCATGAGGACAAGGTCAAGTTTGACCAAGTCAACAACGCTGCCATAGTGGGAGTGGATCACTTTGAAAGACAACGCAATGTGGATGGGAGAGAGATCATTTGGTGGAGGAAACCCTAATGTGTGGGGCCAAGGCAAGGAGACTTTCATTTGTATAAAGGGAGGACAAAGCATCCATAGAAGGATATGTTATTGAATATAGATCTTGGTCTGCATGACTATTTTCTCTCTTCAGTTGTTTAACTGAGATTGCTATGCTGCTTAGCACAAGGATTTCCTGTTTAGGAATCCTTATCCCTTCTTGAGAGGAATCTTGAGGTATTGTACTTCATTTCTCCACATTTTAGGCTCAAGGTCAAGCCACCTCCTTCAACTACAACATTATTCCTGTAGCAAAAAACATTGTGTTGCAGGGTGTTGCAGTGGAGGGTTCCACAACACCACATCTAGAGCTTATATTTCAGAGGAGGGAGCTTCTATTCCTTTAGGGGGTTAGTGAGGAAGTTTCTGAAGATGATTGCATATCTTTGGCATCAGGACAAACATTTCCCATCACCTACAATGTAGTCCCTCTCCTTGACTGCGTTATTTCTTAGAGTATTTGCAGTGGGGATTTGCACCACTATTTTGGAGGGTGAGATCTTCAGGGTTTGGATCAGCCTTTCACCTGAGAGATCCATTGGATGAGATCCATTCATCATATGTAGCATCTTCATCTATCTTCATCCATTTCTTGAGTTGCAGCTGCTACTCAGCTTTGAGACTACAACTTCGACATTTTGGCCATTGTGTATATTTCAGCCAATCCTTTTAGGATTGACTTGGCATTATTTTTCAGGGGTTTAGAGCCTTGCTCCCCATCTTATCTGAGCCATACATTTCTAAATCCATGTATTGACATTCTTTATGTAGCAGTGCCTCTTATAAACTACGCAGTCATAGCCTTGGCTTTCCATATGTAGCAGTGTATTTCATATTTCTTGTACATGTTCCTTTGAGGTTGGTTTACATAAGCTTGAGTGATCATTGCCTCAAGATCTTGTACACATTCTGCTGCTATAACATTAATAAGATGGCTATGAGCTCTTCTTACATTTTCTGAAGGTGATGCAACACTTCTCTTTCATTATTGTGTTTACATATTGCTGGATCTCCAATTTGGGAATATTATAAGATATTCCTAAAATTGTAGATTTTCCCTATTTTGGGATATTACAGTGGTATCAGAGCATGATCTTTGGCTCAGCCAGTGAGTTTCAACCATAAGAAGATAGAAGAGATCAAGATGATGAAGAAGATGAGTTTTCTCTCATCAGTTTTCAGATCCAGAAAGGACCTCTCCAAGGAGGTTAAGAAGATGGAAGAAGGAGAAGAGGAAGGACCATGCACTTCCTACTCTCATAGAGAAGAAAACATGAAGCATGAATAACACTTGGAATTTGAAGTTCTAAGTGAATACCTTGTTGAATACCGAGCTAAAACTAGAGCCTTCAAAGAGACTCTAGCTTTACCACAATTTATTCAGCTAGAAGAAGAAAGAAGACCCCACATTTATGGGATGATGAGAGGCAATATATTTCTATTGTCCACCTTTGATGGATCACTCACATGTGCAACAAAGGCTTGGGTGATGAAGCTAGAGGCTCTCTTCTTGCCACATCCTGTAGTAGATAGAAAGGCTGTAGAAATTGCAGCGATGCACCTTGAAGGTGAAGAAAATACTTGGTGGTTTAGCCATTGGAGCCATGCAAGGGTATCTACTCTTGTTGAATTTTCCCAAAGGATGGTCAGAAGATTTGGAAAAGGAGGGAAGAGCCCTCACCACTAGTTGAAGAGGCATGTACCAGTGCTGTTGTGACCATGGAGGAGCAACCTTCATCTTCAACAGTTTGGGAAGCTAACACATATGAGGAGGAAACTCTTGCAGCCCTGCAAGGAGCTTCCAAATTTCACGAAGTATGCTTAAATGTCCATCTCTTATCATTTCAACAAACATTATGGATGGGTCCACATCATTGCATACTATTGATTTAGAGCAGCAGAATAGCATTGCGTTATACAAGAGCAGTGATGTAGAAAAGAGGAACCATTCCTCATGGGAGCATTCAAATGGCAGCTTCATTCAGGAAGCCATGAAGGAAGCAGTAGAAAGGGGTAGACATCTGGAGATAAGAAAATATTTCTCCTCTCTAGATGACACTCTCTCAATGAGAATGCCACAGCTCAAAGAGAGACTTCTACTTGCAGCAGATCCAAGGCCTCTTTAGTTTTGGAAGGCCATGCATGAGGAGGAGATCTCATGGAGAGATTTTATTGGAGGTGCACTTCAACACATCATGGAGTGCAAGGTTCTTCAACAGTTTGAGGAGGTTCTTCCATTCTCACACTTGGATCTTTATGGATTCAAGGAGGACCAGATAGATGATGGAGGACATCTTAGGATGGATAACATCTCTCATGTTGTTATTGGACACTTCTTGAGCCCTACACATCATGATGGGAGGTTTTTTCCTACCACCTATTTGGGTCCTTATGGGATCAACTTGATCCTTGAGAAGATTTCATTTCAATATCCCATGAAATGAAAAGACAAAAATCTGATTTGGGAGGATGGTAGCCCTCATGGGAGGAGTACCAAGATGGAAGATGGAAGGAGACATCCATAAATGATTGAGTGGATGTGGATGAAGAGCAAGAGGCGAGTAAGCCACTTGCAGATCTATGACACCGGGCAACATGAGGCTTGGCTGCGCTGGTTACTCTTGAAGGAGTTTGAACATCACTTGGCATACACTCTTCCGAAGGATATGGGGATGGAGAAGATGTGGCAGGATGCTTGCATCAATGAGCAACAAAGAGTATGGATGCATGGTGTTGATGTGATCTTTATATCATTCATTATGTTTTCATCACATGGTTTGTATGATGAAAGTATGAGGAGGTAGCAAAATATTTTGTTTCTTTGGTTGTTATTGGGAGAGAAAGGGAAAATTTTCTCTCACATATTGTATGATGTTACAGGAGTAGGAGATGGCACTATCATGGTGCAAAGGGGCTACTCCTTGGCCTTAGATGAATAAGAAGTACTTCCATTTTGGGAGGGATTTCCTAATTGCAACAACATTATTGGAGGAGTCTTTGACAATAATCATGTCAAAGAATTGAGCTATGGGTTGGTAGGAGCCTATTTGCATAGGCCAACATTGCTGTTCTTTTGGAGCATGGAATTATTCATGTATTCATGCATCACTTTACTTTCAACACATGGTGAGAATGTTGTTTTTGCATCTATCGATTATGTAACACAATATTTGCATCTTCTTACCATTATCATACAGTGAATTGTTCCACAAGAGGGCAAGTTTATTGTTGAGCCCCATATTTTTTTTTTCCAACTATTATGATGGAGACAACCATCGGTTGTATGAACATGGGAAAGTGTTTGATTATTTCTTGTATTCTCAGTTGACACATTTAGCCATTTACTATTCACTAGTAGATGTGATGATTCACACAACTAGCCATTTGTCAAAACATCACTTGCCATGTTATTTTTTGAAGTTGCAGTGGAAGAGACTACGTTGTGTCCACTTGAGAAATTGTTTGTATCATGCAGCATCATGGAAAAACTTCAGAAAACTTCTCATTTGGATACCCTATGATGATCATGTCCTATTCATCATGGATGAGATGCTTTGGGCCAGCTTGTTCTTCATTGTTGGAGAGGAGATCCTTGGAGGATTGTTCTTCATTTTTCCACTTGAGGGCATTAATTTTGCAGCCCAAGATCAGCACATACTCTACAATTATCATGAGTGGAGAGAAGGACAATGTGGGGTAGACTACCTTGTCTACCATGATCAGATTTCCAACCCACCTACTTTGCATGAGCCAAAGGTGGAGGAAGACTTTTCGGAGTTGCCATGTTGGGAGGTAACTAATTTTGTATGGATGATTACTTGGGGATGGGAGATTCATATGGGGATGGCAGATCCCAATTCATTTCAGCCCACATGCCTCAAGAAGGCCCTTCAGTTCTATCCTTGCAATTTCTCGAGGACAAGCAACATTTGGGAGGGGAGGATTGTAATGTTCCCAAAATTAGCATGAAGCTAATAGGAACATTAATTTTTCTTATATAATCTAGGAGGTGAATAAATGCGTAAGAAGGCCCATGAGTAGGAATAAAATCCCTCATAGTATGAAAGGGATCATCAGAGTAGCTACATTTTTCACCCTCAAGTGTGAAAAGGGGCAAATGCATGAGGACAAGGTCAAGTTTGACCAAGTCAACGTCGCTGCCATAGTGGGAGTGGATCACTTTGAAAGACAACGTAGTGTGAATGGGGGAGAGATAATTTGGTGGAGGAAAACCTAATGTGTGGGGGCCAAGGCAAGGAGGCTTTAATTTGTATAAATGGAGGACAAGGCAGCCATAGAAGGATATGTTATTGAATATAGATTTTGGTCTGCACGAATATTTTCTCTCTTCAGTTGTTTAACTGAGATTGTTGTGTTGCTTAGCACAAGGATTTCCTATTTAGGAATCATTCTCCCTTCTTGAGAGGCCTCTTGAGGGATTTTACTTCATTTATCCACATTTCAGGCTCAAGGCCAAGCCACCTCCTTCAGCTACAATGTTATTCCTGTAGCAGGAAACATTTTGGTGCAGGGTGTTGCAGTGGAGGGTTCCACAACACCACTTATAGAGCTTATATTTCAGAGGAGGGAGATTCTATTCCTCTGGGAGGTCAGTGAGGAAGTTTCAGGAGCTGATTGCATATCTTTGGCATCATGCCAAGCATTTCCCATCACCTACAGCGTAGTCCCTCTACTTGACTGCGTTATTTCTCAGAGTATTTGCAATGGGGATTTGCACCACTATTTTGGAGGGTGAGATCTTCAGGGTTTAGATCAAACTTTCACCTGAGAGATCCATTGGATGAGATCCATTCATCATATGTATAATCTTCAGTTATCTTTATCCATTTCTTGAGTTTCAGCTACTACTCAGCTTTGAGACTGCAACTCTGACATTTTGGCCATTGTGTATATTTCAGCCAATCCTTCTAGGATTGACTTGGAATTGTTTTTCAGGGGTTTAGAACCTTGCTCCCCATATTATTTGAGCCATACATTTCTAAATCCATGTATTGAAATTCTTTATGTAGAAGTGCCTCTTATAAACTGCGCAGTCATAGCCTTGGCTTTCCATATGTAGCAGTGTATTTCATATTTCTTGTACATGTTCCTTTGAGGTTGGTTTGCATAAGCTTGAGTGATCATTGCCTCAAGATCTTGTACACATTCTGCTGCTATAACATTAATAAGATGGCTATGAGCTCTTCTTAAATTTTCTGAAGGTGATGCAACACTGCTTTTTCATTATTGTGTTTACATATTGCTGGATCTCCAATTTGGGAATATTATAAGATGTTCCTAACATTGTAGATTTTCCCTATTTTGGGATATTACATTGGGTAGGGTGAGATTTGGTGTTGATTTTTTGTGAAGCCATATTTCAGATCCACAACACACAGTGGTTGAAATTTTATAAGAGTTTCAAAAACAAAACCAATCTGTAAGAAGACTGAATTCACACAGTATGTGATTGGGATTTATGCTGTTAATATTGATTAATGCATTCCCAGAGGAGTCTGTGATAAACAATGGAGTCACTAGGTCTATTGGAAACTAGTGGAGTCACCAGGTGGATGATGCTAACTATTTGAGGATTTTCTTGTTGTCCACCATCAACAATTGAATACCAATCTAGAGATATTTTTGGGTTTTCCTAGTTCTTTATGTAACACTATTCCCTAGTGTGTTCACCATTGTGTTATTATGGAAAATAAACCAGATATAATTCTTGGATAACACTTGATTTATCTAATTTTGACAGGGGATTTTTGAGTTTTGAAGGAATATTTAAGCTGTTACTTACTCAGAGTCCCACCTTGATTGCCATTATGTTAGGTCCCTGTAATTTTTCAGATTGGCAAGACCAAATAGACAAGGGTAACATCAAACCAACTTTTTTGTCCTAGGACCTAGCCTTCCTAGACTCAGAGAGGGCTCTCTCTATATTTGTATAAAATATATGACTTGTTTGTTTTAGGATGCTAATTTTAGGCTAGTTAAAGTGATAGGGTTTGTTTGTTTTGTTTTTTTTGGTTGGGTAGGTTGCTAAGAAGAACAGATAGAGTAAGAGAAATTCAAACCATTGGGCTATGAGGTCTGTGAAAGGCTTGAAAAGTACAACAATGAATCAAGGGTGTTTCATAGGGCAAGTTGACAAAGCCAAATGGATCTTAATAGCTTCTGTGGGAGTGAAATGGACATTAAATTGTGAATTTAGTAGGTTTAAAGGGCAGTTAAGAATCCTTTAACATATACTAGAACAATAAGGGTCTTTAAGATTACTATGTTTAAGAAAGAATCAAAGGACAGGGTGCACCATAAAATTCTTTGACCTAGCTTCACAAAGCAAACTTTAAAACAATAATCCAGTAAACCCTAGAGAGCAGGGAACTCCTAAATTCTCTAGTTATTTACCTTCAGAGAAAGACAACATTCAAGATAACACATTAGTAATGATTAAAGAGCAGGGAACTCCTAAATTCCTTAATCAAACTATAAAAGTCCTTCAAAGTGACTATTCAATATGGAGGGAAAACCATAAACTTCTTCAACCAAACCCTAATTAGTGAACTTCAAAGAAAAGGCCTTAAAAATAATGTTTTAAGCTACACCAAAGGACAGGCCATACCATAAACTTTTGTTGCGAATCTAGCTCCAAAAAGAGAAGAAATGAGATATCAACAACTTAGAAATAAGCCAATTAGAGGGGGAAACCTCCAATACATTACATGAATGAACAATTCTTGGATGATACAAATGAAAAAACCTCCTTTCTATATATAGGAGTCCATGGGGCCACAACATAACCCTAGCCGACCTAACAATAATAATGTAAGGGCACAATAATAACAATATGAGGGTTACAGGGGTAGAAAAATAACAATAAGGGGGGCTACACTAACATAATAAGGGACTTCACTATTAATATAGGGACTTAACATGCCCCTGTTCTTCAAACAAGTGTTGTCCTCAATGCTTGATTATTTCTTGATGCCTCTGTATAAAATTCTCATCCTCCCATGTGGAATATTCTATAGGAAGTTCTTCCACTTGCTAAGATACTCTAGAATTGATCGTACTTGTCGAGTTCTTGTTTTTGTGACTGCTTCATAACTTCTTTTGATGTGATGTTGATTTTCTTGTTGTTTCATTAGATTCTGCACCAAATTTAGTTTATCCTTTGAGAGTTGGAGAACTTGTTGTTGATGCTCAATGTGATCTTCCACTAATTTATCATCCATATTAGCTATTATTTTATCCTTCAAACCATCCAACTTAGCCTCCATTTCTACTTTTAAACCATCTATGTCATCTTCGGTTGCTCTTCGTAAGATCGAAATTTGTTGCACTTGGTACTGTAATTTTGATATCTCATACTGCAATTCTTCCTCTTCATGCGTCATAGTATAGCTTTTTGAGGGCTTAATGGGTATGGAATTATTTTTTGGAGGAATTTTAGAACCCAATACTGAAATATATGCTCAATAGGCCCTTGGAATCACTTCAAACAGATGTTTTTTACACAAGACTTATGCAATTCGGAAAAAAATACACACCTTTTTCTTGCTTTTGAGGAGCTCGATATTGAAATTGAATTATGTATGTGATTTCAGGTCTTCAATATCTGAAATTTGGCACTGTGGTAGCCCTTTGAATTATCTTTTGAATACCACAGGTGTGACCTGATTTGAATTCTTGAAGACAAAGTTGTTCCCAATATCCTACGATGACTTAATTATGGACTGGTTCAGTAGAGGAAACTTGTATGACTTTCCACGTGTCACTGTTTCCTCCTCCGGCTCTGAAATTTATAGACAGGAAACTACACTCTGTGTACTTGCAGCCATTTTTTACATAATTCCAATCCGATGCTCAGAGAGAGTTATGAATATTTTCCCACGATCACCTCTTTGAGATGAAATTCGGGAGCCTGCAAAATACCTAACTTCTAAGACCATATCTCCCAAAATATTGTGAACCAAAATCTGAAATTTTACGACAATGTTCCTCAGGATTTCGGCTTCATACTCTAAAAATTTCAGTTTCTGAACCTTCATAGAAAAAATTTATAGTGAAAATTCCACGATGACCTGTTTGGAGTAGCAAAAACCTAGAACCCAAAGCTCTGATACCAAATGTTATGAAACCAGCTCCAAAATTAGAAGAAAAGAGAGATCAATGCCTTAGAAATCAGCCACTTCGAGGGGGAAACCTCCAATACATTACATAAATGAAAAATTCTTGGATGATACAAATGAAAAAACCTCCTTTCTATATATAGGAGTCCATGGGGCCACAATGTAATCCTAGTGGGGCCACAACGTAACCCTAGCCGACCTAACAATAATAATGTAAGGGCACAATAATAACAATATGGGGGTTACAGGGGTAGAACAATAACAATAAGGGGGGCTACACTAACATAATAAGGGACTTAACAACTTCTTTGGATTGAATCCATTAAATTATTTTCAAGGCAAACAAGATAAGTGGAATCAAAGAGCAATTAAGAATTCTTCAATCAGACCTAGTAGAGGAAAAAATATAAACAACAGAAGGTAGACATAATTAAGGTGCCTCTCAACAACATATCTTAATCTAAATTTTCTACTCTGTCATAAGGGAAAGATGAACAATATGGAAAACATAAGAAAACAATAACTAAATTGGAACAAAATCACCATTTGACAAAGTCCATGAATCCTGCAAATGTGCTTGCTCCATTATCATTAAGTCCAAGACAATTACAAAGCTCCAAAGCCAAAAAAAACTCTTTATCACTCAAAGTCTATGTGATTTTCCTCTCAACAATCAACCAAAAAAATTATGAAGCCTTACATGCAGTATTCAATTGCAAAATGATGAAGTAAACCCTAACTAGGGTTTTAGAAGTCATTTATTATACATTTAAGGCACTTTGACCTTTGAGACCATGCAAGGTCCAAGGCAAAAATATCTAAACTCATTTATAGCAAAAATAACTTTTAACATAACTATTTGAGCTAATTTGGAGAAAAATTTGACTTTAAGGCCTCAAAATATATTTTGTAATAACTCCTAGCAAGGGTTTAGCTCCAGGGTATAGGGGCACAACGCTAGGCCAAGGGCGCAGTGCCAAAACTGGAAAAATCACTTGTTTTGCAGCTGAGTTTTGGAGGCCTTCTCGGTGTCCAAATGAGCTCTATGATAGCTCATTGGAAAGCCTGTCCTATATAGTTTCCAAATAGGCCTTTATTTTCTAGATTGGTTCCGAATTTCTTGGTAAAAAAATGATTCTCCCAAGACTGCTAAGGGCGTAGCGTCAGTGCTAAAAGAGGGCAGAAAGGTGTTTTTTAGGTGGTTTTTCGCCCTTTTGAGGGACCATTTTTGCTCCAAATGGCTTGAAAGTTTTTGTAGATGATGTAATTTCCATGAGGATCATGAATATGTAAGCCAATTGTCTTTTGAGTGCCCCAAAAAAGAGCGCAGCGCCAGTGGCGTTGCACATTTGGCCCTTTTTTCTGCTGGCCAAACAATCAAAAATCAAAATTTGCACTGAAGTGCCAAAATTTAGAATTTACCTTTCTGATCATGATTTGGATGCTTAGAGGGATACATCAGTAAGGATATCCTGTTTTTCCTTCTCCTTTGCCTCATTTTGTGCTTGAATCTTTGCAAGGGCTCTTTTGAGCTTGGCCCTTGCAATTCTATTCCTCATGGCATAATGTCTTGCCAGTTTCCTTTGCAAGTCAATGTCTCTCTTGGCCTTCTCTAACTAATATTCTAGGTGCAAGTTTTCCCTCTCCAACCAAGATTATCTATCATAGCCGATTTCCATGGCAAGCAGCTCACTTGGAGTGAGCTGCTCTACTAATTCTGTCTCTTTCTCTCTTTCCCGGGCCAAAGTTTTCTTCAACCCAATTTTCGTTGGCCTATTTCTAGGAAGCTATTATTCCTCATCTTAATTGTCATCAAAAGTGCCCAAGGTCTCATCTATCGTAGCCTTGGATATTCCAGCCTCCTTCTGGGCTCTAATTTCCCTGATCTCATTGATGGCCTGCTTTGTTTCCAACTGCTGGTTTTCAAGCTCATAATAGTTAATCACATTTTTAGCCCTACCAAGATTAGCTTGAAGTTCACTAATCTTGGCATCCTTTATTTTGAGCAGCATGTTTGTGATCCTCTCCTCATCCTCATTCTCACTGTCAAGGTGAATTAGCTGAAACTCTTGTTCATTTTCATGTGTATCCTCCTCTTCAACAATGACCTTTTCCTTACCCTTGTCAAGATGTTTTGTTGATGTAGAAGGCATGGCCCCTTTCCTCTTAAGGGCAGAAAACACATGCCTATAGCCTCTTCGGTAAGTCAAAGAAAGTGGCTCAATGTTACTCATCTTAGTGCCATATATCTCAATGTCTTCATCACTTTTTGATGCTGTGTAATCATGATATGAGGGTGAGGGATTATGGAGAGGTGAGGTGGAAGGGTCATCATGAGCTGAAGGAATGTGAGTGGATGGTGATGCATGAGTAGTGGGATATGATGGAGAAGTAGGAATGGGAGGATGAGATGAGGAAGGGACATTCTGCTAATGATGGTCATGTGGAGTAGTGAAAACCTCATGGGCAATGAAGGTATCCCATGGAATATTCTTTTGCTGGAGTTGGTGCATAACCACCATCTTGATAAGTGATTGATGAAACAAGCTTTGAATTTGCTGAGGATAGTGTCTCTTTTGCACTATGTAGGACATTTTATGAATGCTTCAGTAAATATAATATGGTATATGCAGCATCCTCACTTTGGTGAAGTGCATAAGAAGCCGGATGTGGTATGAGTAGAGGGATGAGAACCTTCCCTCACATGTGAAATACTTCATGATTATCCTCATCATGGTGCATATCTATCAAGTAGATGAGAAAAGGGAAATATGGATTTGTGGTGGTCTTTATACCTAGGTTTTAGATATGGCTCAAAGTAACTCATGTCTAGGTTTTCTTGCTTAAACCACTTTTCTCCCACACTTGGTATTCCGGTAGCATTTGCAATGGAATTTGTAGACAAATCAAAGGTGAACCCAACAAGATTAACTTGTTTGTCATGCAAATTGATAATGAAAAGTCTTGTTAGCTTAGGGTGGTTTTGTACTTGCTGCACCTTCTCACAAAAATCAAAGCATCCTACATGTTTGAAATAGGAAATAGTAAGGGGAGATGCCATGAGTTCCCTAGTATTGAGGGTTTCAAATCTGTTTATCTTTCCCCCTTTATGATCATGCCTCCTTGGCATTTGGGCCTCCACACCACTATCTTCACCCTCAAACATTGTAAAAATCTGTTTTGGAAACCCTAGGGCTGATGTGAAATGAGATGAAGGGAGGGTATGCAATGGAAGTTTGTAAATGAATGGAATGAGTGAGAATGAAAGGAAAGGCTATTGTGAAAAGCAAGATGAATGGAAACCCTCAAACAATGCATTTACTTTTGTATATAACTGATACTCTTCAAGGAGGATGAAATAATCATGAAACAATGATCTCTAGCCAAAGCTTAGGGTTTCTCTTAGGGTTTCATTTCATTGAATTGAGAAATCACCAAAATAGTTTGAAAATGAGTGTATGTCAGGTACTTACCCTTATCAGTGTTTGTAGAACCTTTGGAAAAGACATGAAAGATATTTGGAGTGATTTGAGTGGTTGTAGTGTTTAGAAACCCTTCCTATCCAAGCATGCAACACCAATGCTGAGGGTGCAGTGCCAAGGCTAAGGGCACAACGCCAGTTCTGAGCATGCAGCGCAAAGGGTTTTTCATAGGTTCCTGTCGGGCAAGAGCGTAGCGCTCTGTCAAGGGTGCAACACCCACTTCCAGGCGCGCAATGCCTTCAGAAAATGAATGGAGGAAAAATTCCAGGGGCACGATGCCCACTCCCAGGCGCGCAACGCTAAGCCAAGCGTGCAGCACCAAGAAAATTTTCCCAAGTTCGCTCATAAAACTCACAATTTCTCCTCCCCTTGACAATTCTAATGCTTTTCAAGAAAACAATGAATCTTTTGAAGTGTTAGATGAGCTTTATAGGAAAATGGAAGTTTTATTTAATTTGAACAACCCACTTTCTAATGTCAAAAGTCCTTTTTCCCTTTTTCACTGATATTATTTTACAATTTTTCCTTCCAGGTGAGTGAAGTGATGAATTTGACCTTTATTTTGGTCATAAAGGCATGACAAGTTCATTTTAACACTTTTATGGTGATTACACATACCATCATCCCCAGATCTTCTGTAGTTTCCATCATGAAGTTCAACTCAACTTTTCACCTTCTCTGACCATTTTTGAAAACTCTAGGTGTCTACAGTCTTTTACAACAATTATCAGTGTTGTCTTCTAAGTCCTCTATAGCCCTTTCAAGTTCATTTATTTCTATCCAGTTCACCTCACCGTTTTCCATATTTATTCAATATATTCTAACATAATTTCTTCATGTTTGGCCTTGTGTGCTTTCTTCACTGTTTTGGCACTCAAATGGACCATAAAGTTCAAAACCCTAGTCATCTACAATAACAAGTGTTTCCATTTCCTTTGCTTTAATTTGCCTTCATTCATGAGTAGACAGTCCACCTCATCAGTACCTTCTGCTGATAAATCTTTCAACACTCTTGTAGAAGTGTGTTACAGGACAAATGACCTCCTCATCAGCTCAGAGGAGAAGGTAACATGGACGGAAGAAAATGACCTAGACAAGACCCATTTCTGCTAAGGTAACGCACCCCAGAAATAGCAAGACAATGTTATAACGCACTTGAGACATGTAAAGGGAGTGTTAGTACCTAGGCTAACACCCTTTCTTGCCCAAGGGGCAGCGTTATCTGTGTTTAAGTGTGAAAAGGGAAAAGATCTTGCAGAAAAGTGACTGAAAATTCCATCTTTTTCTCATAAAGAGCTAGTTCAAAATAGAAACTAAAAGGCACAAACCTTTTATTAGGCCTTGCCAAATATAACTGGATTCATAAGGAAGGAAAAAGCATGGAAGAACAAGGAAACATCTTGATTTTTTCCATTACAAATTGGTTGAAAGAGTTGGCAAGTTTTGCTCTCTCCATCTCCTATAAAATGGAGCTGTGGGCTCTTGGTCTAAGGTCGAAGGTTTGAATATATGTGGAGCAGAATTTCATTGTTGTAGTGTGAGGTTTGAATATCAGTGAAGTTCATTGAGAACTTTCTTCCTTGAGCATCATCACACTCGGAGATAGAGAAAGAGGGAGAGGAATTGGAAGACTGAGGAGGGCTTGGTGCAACCAATGGTTGTAATCCTCCTTTTTTATAAATCAATAGAACTTTATCTGTTTTTTCCATTCGATGCATCAATGTCACAATTTGTTTTCAACCATATATGTAGCATGATATGAATGGCTTAGATTTGTATTGTTTCATGTTTCTTATATGCTACTTTAATCGATAACAAGCTATACTGTTGTAGAGATTACACGGGTGATTTGATTGATTACAGGATCTGGATTTGGAGATGGTGAAGGAGGATCTCTACTTCGATGCTTGTTTTTCTCCATAGGATCCGCTATCGATAAAGAGGTAATCTCTCCATCTTACTTTTTCGATTATAGATATTAGCATGAACATGTATGCAACATCTTTGTGAACTTTACAGCTAATTTGACTATCTGCCTCGGGCACCGGAAAGCCTTGAGAGGGATATTTAATAATCACCACCCAAGCATATTACCCTATGTTGAACCCTTAGTTAAATTGAGAGGGGGGGGGGGTGAATCAGTTTAACACATTCATGGACTTTTAAAACTTTTCATTAAAAGTTATTTACACCTTCATTTCATGTTCAACTTAATATGTGTGTAACCTTAGAATGTGAGTAGCAAGTACTAATATAATGTAACAACAGACTTAATATGAGAGTAGCAAGTATTAAGCAGATGAGATAAACCATATCAACACATACACATCATGCAGAGAGACACCAGATATAAGTGGAAACCCATAAAGGGAGAAAACCACATCTTATTATTGTTGTGATGCAAAGGCAAGCTCCAACTCCCTCTCACCACTGATTTTCTGTAGGCACCAACCTACAGGAAGCTCCTACCTCAATTTTGCAAGCTACAACTTGCAAAGAAGCTCCAACTCCCATCAATTTTCTGCAGGCACCAACCTACATGAGGCTCCAACCTCAGTCAGCTACAACTGACATTTTATCAAGCTACAACTTGATGTGGAAGCACCGACTCCCATATATTTTCTGCAGGCACCAACCTACATGAGGCTCCAACCTCAGTCAGATACAACTGAAATCTATCAAGCTACAACTTGATAGGGAAGCTCCAACTTCCTTACTCTTTCAAAAGGAAAACATTTGCTGATTTATCTTGGATATCAACTCTGTTATGTACCATCTTCACTATTGTGCATCAGTCTTCATATCTGTCTTATATTATCTCTGCATCTTCTTGGATTCTATATCAGCTCCACCTTCTTCTCTGCTCAGCTCCTTCTTCTTCTCCGCTTCACTGCTTTATTTCTAAATTCTCTAACTTCTCTGCATCTCGCTATGCTCCTCCTTCTTCTTATCTTTTCTGCCTCAATTCCGCATTCTCCAACCTCACTCTGTCTAACCTCTTGTTGCTTTCTTATTTTCTTCGACTCTTTTCAATTCTGCTTCACACTCTCTTCTTCTCTCATTCTCCTTTTTTCGTCAACTATCTCCCCTTGGATATTACTCTGTTGTATACAAAAATAGCTTCATGGCTGTTTGTATTCTACTGGGAATTCGAAATGAACAACTATGTCTCTTTGCCTTCTGCCTTCTCATCTCTTTTCAGCTCACTCAGAAAAATGTAACTGTAGGTGCTTATTTTAATATTACCGTGGGATATTTTCTCTCTTCCAGAGACTTGCCAATGCATCAAAACAATATAAATTTAAATAAAAATTTACATTCAAATTAAAATGAGAACTCCAGCTCAACTCAGTTATTCTTTTGGCTTGCTGCGCATTTGTCTTTTCTTTGACTGTGTTTGTCTTTTCTGTGACTGTGTTTTATCTCTTTTCAGCTCTGTTTGCTCTTATGTCCTCTGCTGTGGTGTAACTGCTGCATACATGTAACTGTGATTTTTATATCAGTGCATTTTGTATATATATGTAACTGCTGACTTTCAATCTGGGCAAATTCCAACGCTTTTCATACAACAAGTGTCTTGTTGATGTGGTGAGTTCCGCAAGCGGAACATACATACACCACAACCTTTGTTTTATGGCCCGATACGATTGCACACATCGCAATTGCGTTATATTAATAATCGCCCTCCACCTTAAGCCGAGGCTCGTGGGTCCACATACCACGCGGCACGCAACAACTTTATATATATATATATATATATATATATATAACAACGCCTTCACAAATTTCCAATTGCGATTGATATGCGGACCTGACCATGTTTTATATGGCGGAATTTATATGACTATCGCGTTCGACTTTGCCAATCGCAATCGCAAGCTGCCTTGCTCCGATGCGATTGATATGCTCCACAAATTTCCGATTGCGATTGATATGCGGACCCGACCATGTTTTATATGGCGGAGTTTATATGACTATCACGTCCATCTTTCATCGCAATCGCAAATATTTGTTAACATGTTCCGCTTTAACTCCGATGCGATTGGTACCTTTGCGATTGTTTCGATGCGATTGATCGCAATCACAACTTTCTGTTGTGATGTTCCGATGCCTTTATATTCTCCGATGCGATTCATAAGGGTCCCACCTTATATTACTTCGTTTCTTTTGTTCATAAAGCGCTCCACTTATATAAATTAATATATATGCTTTGAACCTTTGTTTATATGATCCGGGCTTCATTGCAATCACAATTCTTTGGTTGCATGTTCCGACACATATCCATTATGTTTTATAAACCCATCGGGTCCGGGCTTCATCGCAATCGCAATTTTCTATTTATATGTTCCGCTGCCCTTATAATATCCGATGCGATTGGGAAAGGGTCCCACCTTATGGTACTTTGATTCTTTGATCATAAAGCACTCCATATAAATTAATTAATATATATAAACTTTGGACCTTTGTGAAATATGTAATGCACTGCATATATATGTAATGTGATGCATATATATATATATATATATATGCTTTGGACCTTTGTGTAATATGGTTTAGTTTTAGTGTATCCTCCGGCAGGGTAAGCGATTCTCGGAATTATATATATATATACTTTGCCGCTTGGGTTTAAGATTCCCGGAATATTATGTATCCTCCCGCCTGGGTTACGATTCCCGGAATAAGATTTATATGTATATATATATATATATATATATATATATATATATATATATATATATATATATATATATATATATATATATATATATATATATATATATATATATATATACTTTGCTGCTCCAATCTTTAGTGTATCTTCCAGCGGGGGAGGTGATTCTCGGAATTTGTTTGTATATATATATATACTTGCCGCTTGGGTTATACGATCCTGGAATTGTGTTTATGTATCCTTTAGCTGGGGTAGCGAATCTCGAAATTAAAAAATGGCTCTGCCTCTGGTTGTGATAACGGCTCTGCCTCTGCCTCTGCCTCTGATATAACGGCTCTGCATCTATATTCGCTACCTCTGCCTCTGCCTTAGCTGCTTCTGCTGCTTGACCTCTGCCTCTGCCTTCACTGTACATATTCCCCACTGCTGTTCTTTGCCTATCTTTGCATCTGCTGCCTTCTTTGTCTATCTCTGTCTTTGCTGCCTCCATTGCCATCAATTCTGTTTTTGATTTCATATTCACACTGCACCTAAGTTGCTTGCTAAGCCAGTCACACAAATCACACAGAGTTTGAATTATTTTAGTCACGCACAGGGTTAAACAATAGACTTCGTCTCTCATCGACCATCTCTTAATTGGTCATGCTTTCAATATTCCAAACTGGGTTGAAGGCATGATTTCCTGGAACTTCAAGGCATATCCACACAGAATTCTTCATGCAGAGTTTATTCCAGGTCCACTCTTAATTCTATACTCTCCAACATTCATCTGCAACTGTATTAAACCCCTAATGCATAAATAAACCTCTGTATTAAACTCCTTCAGGCCCTTCCATTCTTCACTGCTCTGTCTCTCCAGATATGCTATTAAATGGCCCTCTTCTACTGTCCTCACTACTCTGTAGCACCACCTCATCTATCTCCTGCTGCCTTTGTTCATTCTATGCTCTCTTGCTACCTCTCTGCTTCTTTTCTATCTCTGCTGCTCTCTTTACTGCCTCTGCTACTTGTCTTATGCTCTCTCTGCTGCCTCTGCTACTTCTTTAACTGATGCTGCTCACTTCTCTTTTTTCTGTCTCTGCTACCTCTCTTTTTTCTTCCTCTGCTCCTTGGCTAATGTTTCAGGTGCTCTTCCTTTGTCATCTCTTTTACCATCAATGACAACATTTCCAACACCCTATTGCAGAATAGGCGACTCCGCTGGGGAATAAACCCCAAGTTTCCGAGTTGTTCCTATGAATTTCCATTTTTCCTTCTATTCACATATCCTTCCGACCAACTTATATGCTCAGTGAACATCTCAAAAGCTCACAGAGTCTAGATTAGACCCTTCTTAGCCCTATGTGCAACTTTACCCTGACTAAAGATTCCCCTGTAAGTGTTTTAGAGCATTATAACGTGGTCTATAATAAGATACAGTGCGTTAGTCTCAATATTAACGCTATGTAGCCTCTGCTTGCGAGTGTTACCCAACCAAACCTTCTATTTACACCTCTGTTGTGTTTCCCTTTGGCTATGGAGTTATTGGCCATCAGAATAGCTTCTCTTGCTGGATCCCTGTGCTTGTTTAACAGCTCGCATTTTTTTCTTTTGTTCTTATTTTGAAAATTTAATGTCAATCACATCTACTTTTTGAAGAAGAAATTTTCTTTTAGTTTTCTGAACTTAGCTGAATTAATTCTGAATTTTTTTTGGTTAAAAAGCTGTTAAGAGAAGATAGATAGATGTTTGAATATTTAAAGTTGAACTGCGTTATTTGGATGTTTGGTGCATGGACGTTGAAATAAATCTATCCTTGTAGAAAAAATCTTCATTGAAATTGAATATTTAGAGCATATTTTCTGTATGGTTTTTTGAGTTAGAGTCTCATCACATTTCATACGTCCACTCCCCCTCCACAAGACTAATAATCAAGTACACTAAGAATCAAGCGATAATAAAATTAATCATACAAATTTTTCTAAGCTCACACCAACAGTAGTTCAGGCTAGGATCTTGGGGTAGAAGAAGTGATAAAATCACCCAAGATCACAAACTTGAGACTAGAGTCATTAATAAGTGAAATCCTACTGCACTCATATTATCGGGACCACTTCGCTACCACCGGAGTTAAGTGCGAGACAACACCAGGGTGCATGAGAAGGTAGCCCAGCTTTGAGTGCATTCAGTGGGCATGCTATATTTTGGGGTTCCCTTCGTGGATGTCGAAACTAGATCGGGGATCTAGGTGTTCTGCCCATATAGCGTGCTGTCTACGACCGTGACCCCCCTGATGATGTCTGTGATTTGAGGTATCTTTAGTGGCCAAAATTTTTAGGGACTTACACGAGGTGACTGGGATGGGCTGTCCTGGTACCTAAAACAAACGGAACTGCTCTGTCTTTGGTCTTTGGGAGGGTACTCGTCTTCACGAGAGTGCTTACACCTATTGTCTGAGGTTCAGGTGAAGCTCTAGAGCAATTGTAACTATGTTTACGACTAACCCTCTCTGTATGCTATTGTGAAACTGGGTTTCATCTCCAGCAAACTGTAGTACTCAGATAGGGCCACCCTGTTCTGGCTGCTTGTTGATTGATTTTAGAAAGTCCTTTTTTCTTTTTTCTTTTTTACGTATGTGGTTACTCTCACTGAGACTTTATAATACATCACAAATAATTAAAATTTTCTAAAAATAAACAGGTCACCTTGGCGTCTTTTGACCCTCGCCGTCTGTCTCGACGATAGCGAGGTCTCCCTCTATTAACACTGGAGGAGGAATCGAGTCTCGGTGAGCCCGTGCCTTCTTCGGAAGAGCATCCTCCAGTGACAACCCCTGATTTTCACATAGCACCATATCACATAGAATTTCTAGAGGATCCTTTCATGGAAGGAGTCATACCTCCTTGCAATCCTCCACTCACTGATCCGTCGGTGCCAGTGTTAGTTCATATTACACCAAGCCAAGATATGTCTTCGGCTGCACCAACATCCATTTCACAATTGGCACCCATGGGGTCGGTGCCAATGGAAACCAACCCAAGTTCGCCACCATCTTCCCTGCCGGTAGTCAGTTCTACGCCAATAATCGGCAGCCCCAGTAGCCAACCTATGCCTGGTCCCAACACTATGGTCACCACAACTGCTAGTGGATCTCTGAATCCTTTGGGATCTACTCGTATGGTGACTACGCCAGGACCCACGGTGCCCACTCCCATGAGCAGGGCTACTTCAGTTCCTTTTAGCAACCCTTTTGGTTGGAACCCTTTGTTGAGTTCAAACCCCTTGGCCACCATGCCAGGGGGCAGTGTCACCAACACGCAGATGACAAGAGGCACTTCAATACCCCTGCAATTATCAGGACAAACAGGACAACCCACTATTAACACTATTCCTTTAAGTGGTCAAAATTTCGGTATAGGATCTATGCTGTTGCTTAAGTATGCATATAACAGCATGCCTCCGGCTAGCTCTATTGCGTCCATATGGGAAAATCAACCCCAAAATCCATTTGGACAAGGGGGAAACTTTTACGCTGGGAGAAACCAACCATTAGCCCCCCAGTACAATATACCCTACAGGCAGCAACCATACATCCCTACACCCCCACCCACATGGAACTTTTATCAACAAAGTCCTACTTATCCTCTTGGTAACACATTGATGGGTGGACCCTATGGTCCAAATAGTCAAACAATAATTCCTTGGCTAGATCGTGGGGAAAACACACAATTGCCATTCTTGGCAGCTCTAGACATCCCCGACATCTACAAATTAACCAATGATCCCATCAATCACAACCCACTCTGGCCTCCAGTACCGCACAAGATTCCGTCTGACATCCCTAAATTCGACTGGAAACAAGGAGACGATCCGGCTACGCACGTCACCACCTTCCATCTATGGTCTGTTTCTAACTCCATGGTGGATGATAGTATTTGGCTTCAACTTTTCCCCCACATTATCATAGGCAATGCTGCCAAATGGTTCACTGAGTTACCATGCGGAACCGTCAACACTTTTGGCGCCTTAGCTACAAAATTTCTTAAGAACTTCGAATTACCTATTAGATACGAAACCAACACGAAACTCTTAACTTGCTACGCCAAGACACCGCCACCCACATCTCAAATCAAATTCATGAATGGAGACGTAGGAGGAGGCTAGTCAAAGCGCCAATCCTAAATAATCTCTTATATAATTGGTTTTGTAAGTCACTCTTACCAACCCTAGCTAAGGAAATTTGTCTGTCTGGTGCGGTCACATAAGATAAATCCATTTGTTGTGAACAAAATTTAGATTGGATATATTCGTAATCTGGCACGCTATATGATTTACTCCCCCATGCCCCTGGTAATCCGAATCCTCCCCCTACTCAAAAACCTGGAGCACACACTGACGGTCTTGTTTGTGCAATCTATGGTATAGCCATAAAACAACCTAGTGGGAAAACCTCCCAGCCATCTTCGACTGCCACCACCCCTAACCAATTGAATACTCTTCCTACCGCTGACGTAAATTCTATGCAAATTTCACAAAAACCTAGTGGCAAAAACAAGAAGAACAAGAAAAATACCTCTTCTTTGGAAGAGCAGTCAGATCATCAGAATAATGTAATGTTCCCAATTTTTAGCTTCAAGCTAAAAGGAACATTATAGTTAGCAGTAGATGAATAAAATGGGTAGGGAGGCCCACTAACCTCTTTAGAAGAGAAAATAACATTCCTCATGTGAAAGGGGGAAGAATAAATCAGCTGGATTGAGCACCTACAGGTGTGAACAATATTGGATCATATGATTTAGTCATATTTGACCAAGTCCACATGCACTATCTAGATACATTGTATCTCCATGATGGACTGCGCAGTTTGAATGGAGGAAAAATTGCATGGGCTAGGTGGCACATATGGATGGGACCCATTGTGGAGAGGATCACTTGCTATATATGGAGAGGAGGACAACCATTGTATTCATGTTTGGATTATTATTTTCTTTTCTCTGTTGAGACTTTGCTTCCTCTTGCTATTTAGCAGGGTTGCAGTGCTGTTTAGCACAAGGGTGTTCCTGGTCGGGAATCCCTACCTCATCGTCAGGGAAGGAGAGGTTCTTGAGCTACATTTCCTCATTCCATAATTTTGATCAAGCAAATTCCTTCAGCCACAACACAATTTCTGTTTAGATCTGGGTTGTGTTGCAGGGTGCAGCAAAGGAGGATCTCTTTGAGTCATTTCCAGGCTTATTTTTCAGTGGAGAGATTGTCTATCTATTAGAGGATCAACAAGGGAGGCTCTCGGTCAAATTTTCACATCTTGGAATTGGGCCAAAGCATCTCTGCACTTTTACAGTGTAGTCCCTTGCAGGAACTGCATCATTTTCTAGAGAGCAGCTGCAGCAAGGTTTGATACCTTGATTTTTTGGCTAGTTTCCTTGGGCAAGGGCTAACCCTTCCCCTGGAAAGCTAGGAAAAGGGATTATAATCCCTATTGTAATTATTTAAGTCATATCCATGTAATGTTGCAGTAAACTACATTATTTTGTAGACTGAATATTCAGATCTACTTCTCTTGTACTCAAGCTGTCAAGAAACCCTTGTCGGGTTATCTCATTTTGTATAAAAGAGGCTAGATATCTGTTTTTATCCATGTATTGATGTAATAAAATCTATATTTGATATTTTATCATATTAAATCTGAAACCCTAATAAAATCACGCTGTGCAAGCTTTAGTGTTTTCTGCATACAATAAGTCATGGGATTTGGGCCTTTTTGAGCTGTATCGGGATCAGGAGATCTATTTAACATAGCTAGAGTCATTTGTTTCTGATGAAATTTGGTATTTGAGTCCCACATGACCTAGGCTAAAGGATACCACCGTAATTTTCCCTTATTTTTACGCAAATCTCATAAATTAACATTTTTGGTGCTGGAAATGCTGATTTTCCCCACTTTTGATTGAGGGAATGGATCATCTTTATTGCTGATGTATATATGATTGATGGAAATGTGATATAACACATTTTATGAGCTATATTGATGCATCTTCAACTTTCGAACATCGTAAGGTGTTCTTATTGTTGTAGAAAATCTCTTGTTTTGGATATTATAGTGGTATCAAAGCAAAATCTTGGCTCAGCCTGTGCATCCAAGACATCATGCCATTAGGAGGAATAGCTTCTCACAAAAGAGAGAGGTTGTGTAGTAAAAAAAAAAGCATGACTCCATTACTTGGAGGAATTAAGGAAGAGAGGGTCTCCCTGCTTCTTTTCCAAGCTATGAAGAACATCAAAGAAGATCTCAAGGAGATGAAAGGGGAGGAGTGTAGAAGATTTCTGAGAGAGTTTGGAGCAAGCCCTAGATATTCACATGATGTCTGTGAGCATTCAGCCACACATGCAGATCCACAACGCAGTCTATTGCCCACATTGACTGCAAGAAGGATGGAGGAAGAAGGTGCACCAAGGGAGGAGAACTTGAGTGACTACCTTCAGGAGTATGAATCTCAATCATGGAGATTCAAAGAGCACTTAGATTTCCAAGGGTTTTGAAAAATCAAGGAGGAAAGATCCAGTAGCCACAAAAGAAGTAAGAGAGGTAGAATCTTCCTATCTCACTTTGATGGATCAACAGAGTGCACAACAAAAGCTTGGGTATGAGAGCTATATTCCTATTTTCAGCTACACCAAGTTTCAGAGGAAGAGGCCATCAGAGGAGCAACGATGCACCTCAAAGGTATGACCCATGATTGGTGGTTTAATGATTCTACTTAATTTTTTCATGCAAATGTAAAAAATTATTTTGAGTTCACTAAAGAATTGGTAAGGAGATTTGATAAAGGACATTGTGAACCATCATTTGTTAAAAACAAAAACTCAAACACTTTGCATGAGTTGGAGAGACCTATTGAACCAACTCCACTCCATATTTTTAAAGGGGATAAAAACATGCATGATAGTTTTCTAAGGGCGAGATCCCCATTTCCCGAAGAGCCCTCTTCTATTTGTGAAGACATGAAGTCTTTTCCTTCAGGGGATGACCGAGATCAAGGGTCTCTCATTGAGGATAAGGCATTCTCATACATGGAAGAAGAGGAGAAGGATCAGCATCAAGGGATGATGAGCATTCACCCTTATCTATTTCGAGAGGTTTGTGCACATAAGGAGAGGATTGCACTGCGTAGTGAAGAGAGGGAAAACTCCGTCCACTCATATACATAGTCCACTTCAGATTTTGATGTCTCACTACATGGAGGCATTCCACCTGGGAGGCCACCAGATCTAGAGTTGATGAGAGACATCTTGTCTTTGGGTTCACCACTCTTGGATTTTGGAGAGGTGAAGAGTTTGGAGGAAGACTTTGGCATGGGGGATGTCAAAGTAGCAGGCAATAGCATGAGGAGAGCTTCACATGCCAGATCACCAGCGCTGTACTCCAAGGATCTTGGTGCATGCATGATTCTCGATGACCCAGATAGAGATGATGAGTATATGGTGGATGATATGGTCATCTATTCACATGGCAGAGTCTTCTTGACTAGAGCTTCTAGTCTTGAGAAGAAGTTTCTATTTGCAGCACATGAGGACTTCCTTTTCATGCATTATGATGCATATCTTTCTTTAGTAGAGGAGTTCACTTGGGAGGGCATCCAACATGACATATTTCAGCATATGGAGAGATGCACAGCCTGAATGGTGATAGATAGGAGGTCACAGCCACTTCTCTACCCATGGGAGGTGAGGGAAAGATTCTAGTTGAGCCATTTCAGCTCAAGATCTCAAGTACATGATGGAGGAGGTATAATTTCACATTTTGTATTGTACTTATTTTCCTTGTTTAAGCAACATGATGTATTGAGAAGAATTATCTCTTCTTGCATATTGTATGATGATGTACTTGCAACATTGATTTTGGCTATCTTCTTGGTGGTTTGTGGGGGAAGCCACATGATTCTTGGTGTGCACCATTGACACCACATTATATCTTCATGTTTCCATCTTATGGGATGACTATGGCAGCAAACAAGTGGCTGGTGAAGCACTTGTTGTTTTTTGTTTTGAGGTAGGCATGGAATGCACTGTGCTGGTTCCTTGTGTGGAAATTTTATTCACTCTTCGGTTGTCATTTGGCAGCTTATTTTCATAGTATTTTACTTCCATATATTGCTGGTATGCTTGTACTCATGGGAAGCTTTATTTGGAGAGTGGAATTTGAGATGGAGATGCCCATTGGGAGTATGATTCTCCCTATTTTACATGTTGTATGTTTAAGGGGAAATAATGGGCACACCATGATTTCCACAAAACACCTCTTTCCTTCATGTAGGAGGAGCCCTTGGGTGAACTTGTGTTCTTGGAGGAGGCACTTCATGGTTGAATTATCTTGTGGGGTGGCTTGGGCCATTTTTGAAGGCCATGAAATTGCAGCCCAATATCAGCAGCCCCCTCATACTTACCATAAATGGAGAGAGAAACTACTTGGATGGGAAAACATAAACTGTCCATTCAGCCCCAACACATTGCATAAAACTGGGGTTGCAGATTTCTTTTTTGAGCTACCTAGGATGGATCATTTCATTTGGATGATAGCATGGAATGAGATTTCCCATGTGTATCATCACTCCTTCCTTGAGGAGGCCATGAGACAACAAGAAGGTTTCCACTTACACCTTCCACCTTTTCATGATGTGAGCCATTTGGTCATGCATATTTGGGAGGAGACATTGGAGGGCAGATTTATTGCAGATTATCTTGAGCAGTGGTGGGGACTATTGATGAGGAGGCCACAAGAGGAGAAGGGGAGAAATTTTTCTCTCTCTATACAGTTTCTTGAGGACAAGAAACATTTTGGAGGGGAGGACTGTAATGTTCCCGATTTTTAGCCTCAAGCTAAAAGGAACATTATAGTTAGCAGTAGATGAATAAAATGGGTAGGGAGGTCCACTAACCTCTTTAGAAGAGAAAATAACATTCCTCTTGTGAAAAGGCGAAGAATAAAGTAGCTGGATTGAGCACCTACAGGTGTGAATAGGATTGGATCACGTGATTCAGTCATATTTGACCAAGTCCACATGCACTGTCTAGATACATTGTATCTCCATGATGGACTGCGCAGTTTGAATGGAGGACAACTTGCATGGGCTAGGTGGCACATATGGATGGGACCCATTGTGGAGAGGAGCACTTGCTATATACGGAGAGGAGGACAACCATTGTATTCGTGTTTGGATTATTATTTTCTTTGGTCTGTTGAGACTTTGCTTCCTCTTGCTGTTTAGCAGGGTTGCAGTGCTGTTTAGCACAAGGGTGTTCTCGGTCGGGAATCCCTACCTCATCCTCAGGGAAGGAGAGGTTCTTGAGCTACATTTACTCATTTCTACATTTTGGCCAAGCTACCTCCTTCAGCTACAACTCAGTTTCTTTTTAGAGCTGGGTTGTGTTGCAGGGTGCAAAAAAGGAGGATCTCTTTGAGTCATTTCCGGGCTTGTTTTTCAGTGGAGAGCTTGTCTATCCATTGGAGGATCAACAAGGGAGGCTCCCGGGCACATTTTCACATATTCGAATTAGGCCAAAGAATCTCTGCACTTTTACAGCACAGTCCCTTGCAGGAACTATGTCATTTTCCAGAGAGCAGTTGCAGCAAGGTTTGATACCTTGATTTTTTGGCTAGTTTCCTTGGGAAAGGGCCAACCCTTCCCTCGGAAAGCTAGGAAAAGGGATTATAATCCCTATTTTACTTATTTCAGTCATATCCATGTAATTTTGTAGTAAAATGCATTATTTTGCAGACTGAATATTCAGATCTACTTCTCTTGTACTCAAGCTGTCAAGAAACCCTTGCCGGGTTATCTCTCATTTCGTATAAAAGAGGCTAGATCTCTGTTTTTATCCATGTATTTATGTAATAAACTATATATCTGATATTTATATCATATTACATCTGAAACCCTCATAAAATCACACCGTGAAAGCTTCAGTAATTTCTGCATACAATAAGTCATGGGATTTGGGCCTTTTTGAGTTGTATCGGGATCGGGAGATCTGTTTAACATAGCTAGAGTCATTTTTTTCTGATGAAATTTGGTATGTGAGTCCCAAATGACCTAAGCTAAAGGATCCCACCATCATTTTCCATTATTTTTATGCAAATATCAGAAATTAACGTTTTTGGTGCTGGAAATGCTTATTTTCCCCACTTTTGATTGAGGGAATTCATCATCTTTCTTGCTGCTGTATATATGATTGATGGAAATTTGATCTAACACATTTTATGAGCTATATTTATGCATCTCCAAATTTGGAACATCTTAAGGTGTTCTTATTGTTGTAGAAAATCCCTTGTTTGGGATATTACAAATAATCCCAATCAGAAAAACGATGCTAAAACCGACAAAGGGAAAGATAAAACCATGAAATTTCCTTGCAGAATCTGTGTGGAGGACCACTTTACATACAAATGTCATCGACTACAGGAATGCACAGATTTTATCACAAACAAGGACTTTGGGAGGACACCTGCCGTCCTTCATAATCCCTTCCCCAATCGACATCAACAACAAAAACACATGATTGCAAACCAACCAAAACCCCCGCAAAGTGGAAATGGTGGTACACATCCTTTCGATGAAGGATCGTCCGCCATTTATGGCGTAGAAAGTGTTGAACTCCAAACACGAGCGAAAATTTATGGAAATCCTTTCATTGATACTTAGGAACCTGGTACCAGTTCAAAGCCACCGCTGCCCAATGATTTTCATATCGAACGGCCCGCTGCTGACCTCATGATTCGTCCCCCCAAAGGGACACTTCGACGCACAACTCATAACACCTCTGCACGTGCCACCCAAAACTACAATATTGTAGAAGATTTGGCGCAGGCACCATCAACTATGTCTACTCTCGAATTATTGCAAACTTGCCCAACACAAAGGAAAGCTTTGCTTTCGGCCATTGGTGGAATTAACCACCAAAATTCTACACTAGCTATCTTTGACATGGAGAAATCTAAACCTCTCCTCTCACACCAACTTGCATTCCAGGTGCAAGTCGTGTCGAAAGGGAGACCAATCCATCGTACTGTCATAGACGAAGGTGCTTCGACCTGCATTATGTTAACTACTTGCTGGATCGCTTTGGGTTCTCCTAATTTGTCCCCACCGTTGAATTCCCTTAAAGATTTCGATGGCCACACTGTCCTCCCAAAAGGCTACCTTGCTAGCTTTCCCATTTCCCTTAGCGAGAAAATGATAACGGTGGACACAGAAGTCGTAGATCATCATCTCGACTATAATCTGTTGTTGGGTCGCAATCGGTTGTACGCAATGACTGCCATTGTTTATTCAGTTTTCCGACTCATCCTCTTTCCATTGGATGGGAAAATAGTCACAATGGATCAATTATCCTTTTGTACCCCTGATTATGCCACGTTACCAAGTAGCACTGTATCCCTAATAGGAGGCGTTCCTGACTCATACGTCAATATTGGTACTGGTCTTCTAAAGGCATCTTCCCTGATGGGTTGTTTTCCTCTCCCACCGCTTGAGGTTCCACATACAGTTGCAATTATATCCACCACTTTGGATGGCTCTATCGACCCATGGATCCTATCGGCGCCTTAAGACATTGAATCCTACGGAGATCAGATGCCGCTCTCACCAGCCGAGTTGGCTTATCAAGCCATCCAAATTGCATCTAAACCCTCCACAACTATGGTTTCGACCAATGGTACAAACCTCCCACCCATCACAGTTCTTTATAAGGATCTCCTCGATGAAGTCCTACCTATGGACGAAGCTATTCGAGAGATCATGTCTCTAGAAGAACGACGTTGGGGAGAGTTCCACCATCGCGCTTCGATTTTCGATTCAGATGCGATAACTACTCAAATACCATCTCTTGACCCACCTGAGATCATTCCCTCCATTTACACGAATGTTCAAACTATCGATTCGGAAGGGAACTTGGGCAACCTTTCTAAGACCATGCTCATTGATATCTCAGTCAAAACGGGTGTCGTAGAAAATATTCAGATTGGAGGAGATTGCAATCCCGAGGAAATTGCATGCTTCAAATCCCCTTTTAAGGAATTTCGCGATGTGTTTTCTTGGTCTTACAATGAAATGCCTGGCATAGATCCATCTATAGTCGAGCATGAAATCAAATTTTATGACAATGCCAAACCTGTTCGGCAGAGACTCTGACCCGTCCACCTGCGCAAAGCCACCGCCATTAAGACTGAAGTCGAAAAAATTTTAAACACTAGTTTTATCTGTCCTGTTCCTTTGACAGAATGGGTTTCCAATCCAGTCCCCGTAGACAAAAAACAAGGAACCATCCGAGTTTGTGTTGATTATCGCGATTTGAACACCACTTGTCCAAAAGACAATTATCCTACGTCGTTCATAGATCAGATCCTTGATGATTGTGCTGAATGGGAGTCTTTTTCCTTTATGGATGGTTTCTTGGGATATAACCAAATTGCGATTAAAAAGGATGACCAGCATAAAACAACCTTCATCTATCCTTGGGGCACATTTGCATATCGTAAAATCCCATTCGGTCTGAAGAAAGCAGGAGAAAATTTTCATAGGGCTAAGGACTACACCTTTCACGACATTAGGCATATTGTACAGGCTTACTTGGATGACCTTCCAGCTCATTCCAAGAAGCGATCCCATCACCTCGCGCATTTGAAACAAATCTTCGCTCGGTGTAGGTTCTACAATATACGTTTAAATCCACATAAGTGCGTATTTTTTGTCGAGTCTGGATGCCTTCTGGGTTTTATTGTCTCCAAGCACGGGATCAGGGTTGATCCCGATAAGGTTAAGGAAATAGTTGAATTACTCGCACCATAATCCATTCTGCAACTCCAACGTTTGCAAGGGAAGGAAAACTTTTTACGTCGTTTCATAGTAAACTATGCCGAGATGACGAAAGGCTTTATGCACTTATTAAATAAGGGAACACTATATTTGTGGGATGACCAAGCTCAATTGTCATTTGATGCCTTGAACCGATCACTCCTTTCTGCCCCACTTCTTAGTGCCCCCAATTATTCACGTGACTTTCTCCTCTACCTGGCAGCCTCACCATCCTCACATGGCATGGTTTTGGTTCAAGTTCACTATGACGATAGTGAACATGTGATATATTACTTGTCAAAAGGTCTCATCAGACCCGAACTAATATTTTCACATGTGGAGAAACTCTCTCTCGCGGTGGTCTTCGCTGTCACCCGACTCCAACACTATATATTACTACGTCAGACTACCATCATTGCTTTGGAGAATCGCATGTGACAAATTTTGTATCACCAAGTTATTGGAGGAAAATATTCAAAATGAATTGTAATCCTCCAACAATTTGACTTGATATTCACTACTGCCAAAGCAAAGAAATCTCTAGTCTTCGCAGAATTACTATCAGACCTTCCTAGAATCGACCTAGGAGATGTAGCTCATGATCCATTTCCTGATGAATCCATCTACTTAGTCAATTCTTCTGATCCTTGGTATGGAGACATTTTGGTCTACCTCTAAACACAACGCTTCCGCCCAACTCTCACGTCTGACGAACGCTATCGTATTCGCCACCAAGTGAAACACTATCTCATGCTGAATGATACTCTATATCGTCGTGGTGTTGATACTATTCTTCGGCGTTGTATCACTTTTGATGAAGCAGAGCGCATTTTAAATGACTGCCATGCAGGGGCGTGAGACGGTCATCTTTCTGGCATCGCTACTGCCCATAAAATCTTGCGTGCATGCTATTATTGGCCCAATTTGTTTAAAGACCGCATCACAGTAGTCCAGAATTGCCATCCATGTCAAATTTTCACAAAGAAAATGTGTGCTCACCTTGACCTTCTCCACCCAGTTGTCTCCATTGGTCCTTTCGCTAAATGGGGAATAGACTTTGTTACATTCAACCCCACTTCAGTCGACGGACATAACTACATTGTCGTGGCAGTCGACTACTTCACGAAATGGGTAGAAGCCCTTCCCACTTTTAGGGCTGATGGAGAAACTGCCACTCTGTTCCTGTTCAATCAAGTTATCTGTCGTTTTGGTGTACCCCTTTCAATTTTCACAGATCATGGGTCACATTTTCAGAACTATATGATGGTGGAATTAACTTCCATGCTAGGTTTTCGACAAGATCAATCTTTGTCCTACTATCAGCAGGCGAATGGTTAAGTCGAAGCCGTAAATGGCGTCCTCAAAACCATGATTCGTCAGTTAGTCGGCAATCATAAAACCACATGGCATCGGAAGTTATATTCCGCGTTATGGGCATACTGTACGTCGGTCAAAACTGCCACATGCTTCATGCCATTCCAACTCGCATTCGGCCTGGAGGCAGTACTTCCAATCGAGTGTGAGATTCCATCACTCAAGCTTGCTATTGAACTCCTACCTAGCACCATCGCCACAGAAGAGTGCTTGCTGTCACTCGATCACTTGGATGAAACTCGTCGAGATGCCACATTGGCACTCAAAGCTCACCAACACCGAGTTAAAGCTTAATATGACAAATCTATCAAGCCTCATTCTTTCCAAGAGGGTGATCTTGTTCTACTCTATGATCAGAGACACGACCTCTTGGGGGTAGGAACACTTGAACCATTATGGCTTGGTCCTTACATAGTCACCAAATTCCTCTCAAAAGGGGCTTATGAACTTTAGGACTGTAATGGAATTCCACTCGCGGAGCCCCGCAACCGGCTCTATCTAAAGAAGTATTTTGCCTAGTTTTCCACTAGGCATATGATTTGTAATTTTATGTATATGAGTTTTGCCTTTGTTTTGGTGTCTCTGGATATTTTGGGTTTTTGAGTGTTTTTCTCATACACACTCTTTTATTTTTTACACAGATGCCTTCGTCATCCTTATCATACGTCGGATATGCAGATGGTTCTAGTCGTCATACTAGGCACATTGCGTTAGCTTCCTGGGTCCTCTACACACCTGAGTCGGAACTCCTTGGTTCCGAGGGAATCTTCTTGGGCAATGCCACCAACAAAATTGCTGAGTATATGTTTGTGATCCAAATCCTCACGGAAGCTGCATCTCGCGACATCTCCAGTCTAGTGGTCAGGTTAGATTCCCAACTCATAGTTATGCAGTTAAACAATCATTATCGCGTCTGTCATCCAGTCTTGTTGGGGTACGACTTTTATAACGTCACTTTCAAACCATTGCATTTGAGCACATTCCTAGAGAATTTAATGCATTAGCTGATTCATTAGAAAATTATGTGTTAGATTGGCATTTGTCACATTTGTTATAGAAATAGTCATACATGATTATATATATATTTTTTACCATAGAAAATACAAAAACATTAAAAAACACACGAGATCAAAATAATATATATATATATATATATATATATATATATATATATATATATATATATATATATATATATATATATATATATATATATATATATATATATATATATATATATATATATATATATATATATATATATATATATGTTGTGTCCAGTTTAGATTACATCAAAAAAATTCTCAAAACTTGGGTGTTTTACAAAAAATTGGCTTCGCTAAAGCCTCGCTATGACATTTACACATCTATCCACTCCTCCTACTAAGCCTTCTGCTCAAAATATTAGACAACTGCTCTGGCTATCCTCCTCAAAGGCACCAAGTATATCTCTGGCACACCCACTGTATGCTGCTGCAGACAGATTGAGATCTCTCTCATGGGAAGAGGCAACACACCCATACTTAAACCCTCCAGGTTTCTTGTAAGCTCCTGCAAAACCTGTGTGTCATCACCCTCTTCGGTAGCTTCTGCAACCTCCACTGCTGCACCAGTCCCAGGTAGCTTCATTCCTCTCCTTACATAGCGAGGGGCTCCAGCTGGACGGATAGGTGCCACATCTGTGTCAAGCAACAAGCTTGATGTCAAAAAACATTTTCACCCATCAAACAAAAAAAAAATTTCCATAATAATTCAAAAGATACAAAAAATAATTCAAACTACACTGATCAAGCTCTTGCTTACCATCTAGGCCCCACTGAGTGCCGGGGGAAATACCAACTCTGGATCTCCTGTATAGTTCATCCCTGCATAGGGATAATCTTCAATCATGATGATTTGGTCTTCAAGCCACTCGAAGAATTCCTCATCAAAACAGTGACAGATTGGACCCTCTCCAGTCTACAGTATCAAAGCTACCCAACGAGCCTGTCTTGGCTCCTGTGGGCCCAATGCATCCATGACCATTCTTGGCCTCATGGCCGGCACCTGCTTTAGTATGAATGACACAATCAGTGTACCATACCCAAACTCTCTTTGGGTCCGGATCTTACATGTTGTCAACTCTGCACAAACTCAACGGACAACACCTTCACACCAGTCAAATACCTGGGGCTGCATCAAATCCAGTGCTAACAACACCTGGGCCTTGGTGGCCACATGCTGACTCTTGGCCCCAGCCAAGCGAACTATCATCAACAATAGAGACCTCAGCAGTCTCGCTACCACCCATCCGATAGGCACCTGGTTACTTATTGCCACAATATTGTTTATGCAGTGAGTATGGATCAAATCAGTAGTGGTGCGAGGATCAGCCATGGATCCTGTCAAATTAGGCCTCGGTCCTCGGCATGATAGGCCAGTAAAAAAAAAAATGTCATATTTCTCAATCGAGAGTTCATTACCCCCGATATGAAAGACATGTTGGCAGTCATCCCACTGCTAGATTATCCACCTCAGAAGGTCCTCCTGTCCCCTCATCAACTCTAAATGAGCATACTTTAGCAATCCACATCTATGGAGATCTAGAAAAGTCGCTGCATCGGTAACCATTTCACGTTCTTCCCGCTCACTAGTAAATTTGGCCCAATTTCCGACGGCCACTTCGTCGCTATTCCGACACATAGTCGTCGCAAGAGCGACAGTCTGAGGCCGGAAAAAACGTGGTTAGCCATTACGTCGCAATTCCAACACTTCAATAAAGCGTTAGAAGAGCGACACATTTTTCGACGTTTTGTAGAAGTGTCGCAATAACGACGCTTACAAAGTGTCGCAATAGCGACACTTGTGAAGTGTCGCAATACTGACGTTTCGCTGAAGTTTCGCAATACCGACGCCTTGCAGAAGTGTCACAATATCGACTCTTTATCGAAGTGTCACAATACAAACGCTTTGCATAAGTGTCGCAATACCGACGCTTTGCAGAAGTGTTGCAAGACCGATGCTTTGTGGAAGTGTCGCAATACCGACTTTGTGTTGGAAAGCGTCGGAAGATCGACGAAAGTTTAATTTTTTTTTTAAAAAATAACCGTCGCAATACCGACGCCAAATTGTTCCAACTTCGAGGCATCAGTCTTCCAACGCTTCAAGACGTCGGTCTTCCGATGACACCTTACAAATATTTAAAAAAAATTCACAGGTTATAATAGGCTTATCTCTCGCTGCTATGTCATCACGTACAAAGATTCCAGTGGGAGATTGGGCACAGGTTCCAGAGATTCTTTTTAGGCAGCATCACGTACAGATTCATTCTCATCTGCAAGGCCTGTAATTCAAACAATGAATTTAGTATCACATTTTTAAAAGGAAGACTAAAATATAAGTGCTTCACAGAAAAAGTTACATACCATCCAGTATCACTGGCAATACACGGGGCAAATAATTTTGAAAGGTGGGCCCCAAAGACCTCGAAAAATACTGAACACATGAGAGTTATTAGAACACAAAATATTGATGAACATCTGGATTACATGTTATATTTTAGCACAGTCCTCACTGTCCGATAAAGACAATAAATTACCTTAAAAAGAGTGAGGTGACCATCTCGAACAGATGCCTTCTAATGAGAACAATTTCGAAGGATATCTGGAAGAACCAGCTCGAAGTGTTCCCTACCTAGTGCAGCTAGCACCTAGTACATATGATAACCATCTGAAATCAAATCTCAACCATATCGAAACAACAATGGCTATAAAAAGGAGGAAAAAAATTCAAATTTCAATGATTTACACCTTTCTTATGTACTTTAGCACATTTCCAAGTTTAATGTATGCAGTTTATACTTATATAATCTCCAAGTTGGGTATCTGTCTAGATGTGTATATAAAACTCCCATGAGTTCCATTGGGGAAAATACTTCATTTGAAAACATATTTGCATGTGCTATAGTTAGAAATATGTAAGACTGTACAAGCACACCAAAAATTTAGTCATAGAGAAAATAAGTGTTTATGCCATAACTGTTGTGTTGTTAAAGGATGCCATTTATATGTAAAAAAACAAGAAAAAAAGATCAATTGTTTCGGTTCCACCACCTGTAGTTAAATAATAAAAGTTTCCTACATCTCCACCAAATTTTGCATAAGAACAACACTTAAAAAATGCTGCCATGTAAAATAATACAAGATAATTTTATTAATGTCCAACAAATGACCACAAAATTAGGTAAAAGGGACTAAGATAGCACATCTATTTCAGGTACAAAGTATAAGTGTAAAAGCATCTCCTCGAACAATGCTGAAAGCATAAAAATATTAAGGTCTACAAGAAAACAAGAAACTAATTGCTAAATGTCTAGTTATGAGAGAGTGTAAGAGAAGAGAATGTGCATGGAAAATAAAGATGATTGAGACTGGAAATCTAAGTTCTCAGTAAAACAGAGAGGACAGAGAGGATGTCAAGGCCTGCTGTAGGGACAAACAAGGAGGCTCAGATATGGGCTTGCCCTCAGCTTCATCAACCACTGGGAATGGATTGATCCATTGGTGGATGATATCCTACAGGGAGTGACCAATGCTCAAAGGCACCTGCCATATATCATTGGTGGTAACACAAAATGGAGGAAGTCCATTTCTTCTAACAGTCAAGGCCATGGTCATATGGAGTAAAAGACCTTATGGATATGTATCTATCAACAAACACTATAAGATCCAACAGTTAGCAAAATTGGTTGAACATCCACCCAAGGCATGGTTCTGATGGGAAAGACATTGATCATGGCTTCAAATCAAATTAACTGACTCAGAGTAGCTGCCCTCTATCTAGATGTGTCGAGGAAGGAGAGGGGATTACACAAGGATTTCCTTTCAAAACAAAAATCCATTGCTACTGTAACTGTACAGTACCACAATCAACAATTTGCAACAATTAACCATGTGCTAATCTATAATTCTAAACTCGAACACATATGCATGAAAGCAAATATGAAGTTGTGTCAGATTGCATGAGTGAACGTCAGAGAGTTTGGAAGATTCAAATGGATGACCCTTGCATAAATCTAGCACACCTCAGGACGAAGCTCTAACATTCTCGCTGTAAGAGGAGGGTCCGGAAGCGGAACGTAGAGTCTTGAAGGGTACACATTGGGACAAGCTACGTTGTAGAGGCCAGAGTGAAGTAATCATACCCGTGCTAAACTAAAAGACATGAGTCACCAAGAAGTGCAGCATGCCAATGGAGTTGTCCCTAAAGCAGAACTGAATGGTGATCCTGCACAAGATGCCAACAAGATCTAGAGGATCTGATTTTTAGCATTTTAGAACATGATTTCATTTTTAACATTTTATATAGTTCTATTATATAGTGTAGCTGAGACATTAAAAGTATCAAATTTCTGTGTGATTATATCATGATTAATTATATTATTTGGTTGCTCAAACTCAGTTAAGATTGAAGCTTTGGGACTAAAATGAATTATTTGTTACATTGTTGACTGGGAAACATTTTCTGTATTGAAGTGTTATCTTATGAATTACTGACTATGGCTCTAATAAAGTTGTTACCTTGTGAATTTTTAAGAGGAAAATGTTGAAAAATACCTAATTGTGTGAGAAACCCTCAATAAAAATTTCCCTAACACTCTACAATGGTATTAGAGAAAAAGTCCTGCCAGTCGAGATGGTATTTGAAAATTTGAAAAATGGAACCAACGAAAGAAAATTTTTGGGAAAATTATGCAGAGTTTTGGGAGTAGCAAGCAAAGTCTTGGAGGACACTAGAAAAGAAACACACAGAAAAAATAAGAAAATTAGAAGAATTTAAATGTCGTAACATCTAAGAAGAACAAAATGGGATGACTTCTGAAATAGTGGCAAGAAAAACAAGTCAAGCGACATTGATCATAAGCTCAAGCTTGAAAAACAAGGTATAAGAAAGGTTGAAGCAAAGAAGAAAGCATGGAAATGACTGTATCCCCGTAAACGGGAGGAAAATCCTAAAGAAGACACCATGGCTAGAGGTATCAGTTTTAAAGGTGTAAGAAGTCAGCTAAATCTCAGAGAACAGGATGGGCTTCCAAAGGAAGGGAATACTCTTTCTGATAGTAAAATCCTTCCAATTTCAAATATGCAGGGAGGTAAAGATAATTGTGTCAGCAAGGACTCTCCATACACCTCTTGCAGTGATTCCTTACTGCACATCTCAACCTCAATCGCAAGAAAAAATATCAAACGATCCACTATTAAGAATATTATAGGATCCACTATGAAGTTGCCAAACGATGGTGAGCTTAGTGTAACGAACATCAAATTTTATGAAGGGATGCCTTCGGGAAATAAACTATTAATATATTCAGATCATAACACTTGCATTGACAAAGTATTAACTATGATGAACGATGGTTTACAAAGGATGCAGTGCCATGTTTCCAACTAAATAATAACAGTGGACAAGAAGCATCTACTTTTAGGTTTTCAAATTTACATGACAAGAATAGCCCTAATTCTCTTACAGTGAATAAGGAAGCAAAATGGAATGGGATTGGACATCCCACTGATGAGTGCAAAAACTATGCACTATTTCAGAAAAATGGAGGCACGTTGATGTATTCCATTAACACATTTCAATCACAGACAATTTATCAGTATTAACCACAATGCAGTCGAGCACCATCAGAAAGCCATCCAACATTGTGTACAAGTCTAGTCACTGATCATGTTGTTTTTGCTCATGTCTCAGAAGTTTCTAGTTCTTTGAATAGTTATTTTGTAAAATGATGAGATAGACCTCATATAAATAGCTTTCTGACACTAGAATATAAATCAAATTTAAAATAAAATTGCCTGTCCCTTTTATAGGAATAAATGGGTTCCAACTTAGGACCATAATGATCCATGTACATAGGAAAAGTTATGTAAGGGAAAGAAAGAGACGATAACTTTTTAGAAGACTTTTTCCAACATGAAAGGCAGTTACTATAAAAAAGAACAATTGAATTAATAAAACTAGTTACAGTTAGGAATAACAAAGCATTAGGAAATAAATTGCAGTTAACTGAAACTGGTATAGAACTCCACGCGCATAAGCATAAAAGTCAAAGAGAAGCAATGAAGAAAGAGACCTCTTCAAGTTCAAATCTTCATGCATTAATATCAAATAACATAAGATGAGGCCACACTCAACTGTTGAAAATAAGACGGAGAGAACCAAAAGTGCTTATTGGCTTACAATTGCTTTGCTTCGATATGACTCTTCAAAATGCCAAAATGAAAATAATGTAATACCATCCTAAAGGCACCAACTTTTTCAGTAGTAAACTATAAATAACTGGCAAAATATCTTTCATGCTAGAAAGTGATATTAAATAATTTTTTAGCATAATTTCAATTACCTCACTCAAGCCCTGTGCAGCTCCTGATCGCTCAACATTGTTGTTATCTGATTTCAGAGTCTCCAATAACCAAGGCACCAGATCCGAGAATTTCTCTTCACCCATACCCCTTATGAGCGACCCAAGAGCTCTAGCTGTAACAACACGTACTTCTGGTATAGGGTCTGCAAGAACCTGTGCATAATTTAAATTAATTAGAAATTTCTGAATAAAATATCTCAATAAGACACATACAGGGAAAAAGATTTTTCCAATACCTTCTTCACTTAAGGAAGCATAAAAATTATATATGGTAGCATATCCTTTGACTCTGTTACCAAAGAACACATGTTTCCAACAATCTGGGCTGCTTTCTTTTTAGTATTTGCACTTCTTTCCCTAAGACCGCGGTGGACTATAGGCACCAACAGTGCTAGTGATGGAGCATCAATAGTATTGACAAAATTTGTCTGCAATGATGGTAAGAGATAAAGGAATACAAGATGTTGGTAATAAATAAACAACATCAAATCTCGCAAAAAATGGTATAGAAGGCCTGACATAAAACTTTAAAAAATACCCGCAGAAGAATGTCAAGGGAATGCTTTGTGTATTCATTGGGATATGAGATACTCAAGAGTAACGTTGAAACTAGTGCATATATTTTAGGGTTCTTGATTACACTGCCAACCTGTTGATGCAGTTAGCACTAGTCAAATAACAATTATTTGAATATAAGAATAACCAATAAATATTGGGCAAAATAGAGACGATTGGAATTGACACTTGGATACAAGGCATGTTACCTGCTGTAAAGCCATCTGAGCAGCGGATTGAACCTTTGGGTGTGTGTCTGTTAAAACCTGTAATGTCCATGACAAAGAATTAGATTAACGAACCAAAAGAATAAGATAATTAGGTAAAACAAAAATTGTGATAGTTTAGAAACCTAAGCAATCTCAAAGTTTACTTCAATATTTCTTCATTGATCCAAACCTCAGTCAGTTTAGGAACAATTTTTGGAAGACATTGTGATAGCTGTTGAGGTACACAATAAGCCATTGCTCCCAATATTTGGACACTCCCCTATTTAGTCCTCCAAGCTTTATCCTCCAAACCCTGGTGACAAATAGAATATTATATTCATCAATTTGTGAAATAAAGTAGTGAACTACCATATCTATCTACTTAGAGGTAATTTAAAAACAAAAAATGCTACTTGCAACAATTATAGATATTTCATTCATGTTTGTATACAGAAAAACGAAGTCAATGCACCAATGCTACATAGATGAACATGGTAAATTATCATAGATGTTTCATGCTACAACTAGAACATGCAAGGCATTGCAGATAAGGGAGCATTATCACACATGTCAATGCATAATGTTTCATTAAAAATAAAATATAAATGTTGCAGAATATAGCATGAGAGAAATATAAATGATCAAGAGGAAATTTGTATGCATGTGTACAAGGGAGTCCAAAGGACATGTTGAGGAAAATGCATGCTAGTAGAAGCGGGAAGGTCATACTGCATAAGAGGAATCATTGTGAAGATATGGGTTCCAAGATGGAAAGGAACAACAGAAGTTGAAAATGAAAAGACATGAGAATTGGTAGTTGAAGCAGCATGAGAATACCATTTGGAGTGGAAGGAAGACAGTTCGCTGAAGATAAATAAATACAACATCAAGGAGGCAAGAATGGTAGCTTGTAGAAAAAATATATGTTGGCTTGAAGAAGAAAGGAGATCTCGAGAGTGATAGAACGTAATGGTTGAGCTATCCATGGCCTTGTGCTCGACAACCTAGCGATCTCTGTGAGATGCTAACAGATCCAAAACAAAAGGGTTCAAAGTAATAAAAAACTGACTTTAATTAGAGTGGATGTACTGGACCGAGATTAGAATCCTACCATGTAATTTATTTTATCGATGCATCTCTATCCATAGTAAGATGGTTGAGTCATGCAAACTTGTAGCACCCTTCTGCTACTAGAAATCTCGGTGCAGCCATCGGGATTCAAGGTCCTTCGAACCATGGAAACAAGATTTGGCCCTTGTATATATTCATAAATATAAAATAGTTGTAAACGAAAGAATTGCGAAGGAAGTCCCTATCAACCTTTTAGTCTTATAACCTACAGGAATGACCTCCAATAGGGCCTATGAACCACAACCCATTCTGATTTTAATTTTTGTATGGTAAAGAATTTGCGTAGGCCCTTTATGGAATACAATTCCAGTTGATTAGATTGAGATCATCTCTCCTTCCTTGGTTACTCTGCTAAGCCCATTGTTAATTACAAAAATTCATAGATTGAGTTTTGAAACTCTAGCCATTGGATAAGGTGGTAGACAGTACATTCATATTCAATGATACAATGTTTCCAGGACCAGAAATTAGCCTTATAAATAATTTAGTTTTTGCCAGAGGTATATTTTTCCCAAGAACAAAAGAGATTGTAAATATGGTTGTAGAGGGCTTGGTTAGTTTATATGATCAATTTTATTGTATGAATCAGTACCGAGGCCCAAGAGGCAGAGTAGGAGGCTGCCATAGCCCCAATTTCATTGAAATTTCAAGACTAGGCAAGGTCCTGAATTGTTGCCAACAGAAAAGAATCTCTAACCATTCCATTCTACTCACCATGGAATATCGTGGCTAGGAGGAGAAGTCCAAGTCTAAAAATTATTCCTTGGGGAAAAGTAGGTCCATGTTATGTCTACTCATTTAAATTTACAAATATAAATGCACTACTGTCCTGTATCAAGGCCATTAGAGGTACTTACAAGCCACAACTAGGCCACAATTGTCTCCAACAAGAACACATATAGAAGAAGGCTTATAGGTGGGAGGAAGGGTGGATTTGAGTAGGGATAGGTGCCCAAACCAGGGCCGAGTTCTTCAAAAAATACAAATCACATTTTAAGGAATTGGAAGAGAAGTTTGTGGAGAACAGATGTAGGATTGGGTTTGAGTCTTGTGATAGCATTATGTGCTTGATGGTGTGAGGGTCACCTTTGTCTAAAAGACCAAAAAGGGAGGTTGATACAAAAATAGTTAGAGGGATTGTTTGGAGGGTCATTAGGTATAGTGTAGGAGTGTTCCTTAGCAAGTAGCTCCTGGAATTGAATGTGCAGTAGCATAGGGGGTGTCTCCATAAGTAAGGGAAACGTTCATATTGCTGGTTGGTCCATAAGTGTAGTAGGGATAGTTGAGGATCAACCTCACCCTAGGGTAGTGTTTTCTTCCTTTAAGTGGACAAAAAATAGAAGTAGCCTGTGGGAGAAGTTGATACAATGATGAAGCAATGGGATAAGGGCTAGAAGAGTGCCCTAACTGGTCTTCTAGAAGCGCATAATTGAAGGGAAAGAGGGAAACAACAGAGAGTTGCAGATTGCCTCTTGGATGATGGCTTGATGAGTGTCCTAGGAGATGAATCTAGGGAAATGGGAAAATCCCCATCTATTGCAAAAGGGATTTCCCGTCCTAAAGAAAAAACTTATAATAGAAAAATCATGAAAATAAAAGGCTCAAATCTCTCTTCCAGACTGATGACATGGCATAAGGCCACATGGACCACTATGATTGGTAAGCATTATGTTAGCATCTAAAATATCTAGGACATGTGGCATTCCATGATAAAGACACATGGTGTGTGGATTTGAGTTTTTCAGGTGGTCAAGTGGGCCAAAATAGGTGACATGTGGCACCACTCAAAGATTGACATGTGCCAATTGGTACAAGTGGTATACAATTGGCATGCTCAAACAATGAGATGATGCAAGAATGACATGAGGGAGAAAATATTATAAAAGCCCTAAATCTGGAGAACTAAAGCTCATCACCAACCTGAGATTGACAACTTTACATGATGTAACCTATGAAATCGTAAATGGAGAAATCATAGTAAAAATAAAGTAACCTATGTAACAATAAAGTCAGATTCATCCTGGGAGTGGTAAATGGAGAAGTCATAGTGAACAACAGGAAACATGCAGAGTTTCTTACAATCAAATAGATGAAAAAACACATACAAAAAAACTAGATAATAATCATGAACACGCTTAATATTGAATTATGAACTGTAAAGGAACTTACAAAATGTGACATTACGAACCTGGTCAAGTGCACAAGCAAAAATATCCTGCACATGACCCTGGTTGACAAGTTGTATTTCTCATGATGCAAGAGGATTCGTACCTACACTACCAAGTCAATCAAAATCCATAATTATCTATACAATAAATACAAGTAATTGATGTAGTATTTTTTACTCTAAGATGCATTCTTATGATAGTTTTAGAACATATGTTGAAAATTTGAAAACATACCTTAATAAGCTCGTCTTCGTTTCAAGAACAATTTATTGGAGTTGCATGAACTTGGAACAAGCCTCCCACGATCTGAAAGAGTAGCAACTAAGTCAACAGTGACTTTTTTGTTGCTACGTTGGATCGAGGGAGGTTTTCTCCAAGATTAAATCGCTCCAATAAATTATTATCTTCTAAATAGGGCCAACCACGTGAAGGTGGAAGCTCTTATGGCCCCTCCCACCCCCTCACATCACTCTCAATTCCCCAATACCCAATCTATATTTCATTTTTTACTTTCATGAGCATAAAAAAAAATATTCAATAACTAATAAAAAAAAATGCAACAAAAAGTACGCAAGAAAACATTGAAAGTGTTTGACATAAAAATAGTATCATAAACGAGTTTTTAATATAACGCAAAAAACGTTCCAAGTATGGTAACATTTGTCTTATAGTAATACAATATTTTACATTATCAAATTTTATTTTTCTTCTTCCTATTTCTAAAGCTCATAACTACATCATCAACATCCTCATGCTCTACTCTTGTTTCGTGCCTTTCCCGCACAGCTGACCTAGTTGCGTAGTCACGACGTCTGCTCTCATGTAGTGACGGGGCATCGCCTACAAAAACAGATAGTATTATATTTTAATTGTCAAATTTTAAATATCATTGAACTAGTTCAGTAATATTAATAAAAAAAAATTTAAATGAGATTATTTACCTAGCGCACCAGTTTTCGCCGTTGGGACCGTTGCCCTGTCTTCCTATTTGGTGGTAATATCCTCAAGGGAAACATTCTCTGTCATTTAAACAAAAAACATTATAAGGACAAACATCAAGGTATAATTAGAAAAAATTATAAGTGGAAATTAATTACCATCACGGCCCTCACTGATAGTAGCATTGCCAGCCTGGTCCCCACTACAATGATCAGGTCGCACGTGAGGAACATCTACATCTGTCAATATTTCGCTCTCAACGCACTGCTCTACAACTGGGTTATTTGGCTCGTCGGCAGTGCTGCTTCCCTGATTTAAACAAAGTTGTTAGACATTAAATTTATGGATGAAAACAAACATATTGAAAGGTTAACGTTTTACCTTATCAGGCATTCTGGATCTTGGGACCTGCCCCAAGCTTTTGTGATGTTCAACTACGGTTTGATAGCCGGAATGGAAAGCGATATTTTTATCTTCCTCTATAGTTTCTGTTATGAAGTTATCAACCTACATTACATATGATTGTGTATTTTTAATGTTACTTGATAGGATTACAAAAATTTTGGAAGGCGATACAATTAATTATAAGATGTTTAGCTACTTACAATTCTTGTGGCTAATTTCAAGTAGCCGCCCTGGCCTAGCTTGTGATGGCCCTTTTTTTCAATCCTAGCTTTGGTTGCCTTCGAGGTGTCAGGAAACCTATCATCAAAATATTGAATTCAGAAATGACGTAGCACACTTTTATTTTAGAAGTAGAGAAAATTAAAGCTATTGAATTAAAGTTGTAATTTACCTTGCGGGTCTAGTTAGCATTTTTCCTTCTTTCTTTGCCCTTTTCTCTTTTCCGTCATGGATGAGTGCTCTCCACTCACTCTCTGGAACTATGAGAGGATGCTCGTATCTATGGTTAAATTGCAAGTGCGTCCTATAGGTGTCCCTGGTATATTTCAAATATTTTCCAACAACCCGAGCCACCGTTGTTCTATCAAATGTGCCCACCCCAAAAAGGCCTTCTATATAATCTAGAAGTTCTTTTTTCATGTTGAAATTCTAGGAATTCCACCTTGTGCGTATGGTTGGGCCAAAAATATACAACACCTTCCTCTCCAAAAACTGGTAGAACTCATTTTTTCCTACACAGAAAAAATATATTATCATTAATTTAAAAATAAAAATCATGATAAAATATAGTTTACATAGAGTACATGAAATAGTTAAAATATTAAAACTTACCTGGGAGTTGTACGTGCTTTATAGGGACACCTTCATCATTCACCAAAAACGTGCCATGAATGGTGCCTGTGGAGCTGACACATGTAGCAACAGGAAACACAATAATATAGTTGGCCATATCACCCTCATCACTACCAACACATTCAGCGGTTGGCTGGGTGTCTTCTTCGGCAGGGTGTGTTTCTTAGCTGGCACCTAAAGGCATAGAAGGTGTACGAGAGGGTTGCTCGACAATCTCTTGCCCTTGTGTCCCACTACCACCAACACCAGGTTCAGCAAGTGCTAGATAACGCTACATACAAAAGAACTTTTTGTTAGTTTAGTTAATGTAAAAATTAAAAATCAAACTATCACAATTCATCTCATGCAGAACAAAAAAAATATCCTTTTGATTTTTTATTATTACCTTATATGTTGCTAGCTGGGTCATAAGTTGTTTTATCCTCACTTCTGTTTCAGGTGTTTGAGGCACGTCTACCAAACCATCAAATTCCAACATTGCTTTTCGCACCTTTTTTCGCAGCAAGAGCAATGGACACGGGGATGAAGAAAGCTCTTCCCCATACAGGGAATCATCAGGCGTACCATGGCCAGGTGTCTGCATATTTGACCAAAATTAATATTATTTAAATTATGTAAATAACTAAAATACCTGAAGATAGAGAAATGCTGGCACTTTACATGTTCTTCCACTGGCCCCTTTCTGCAATCACCCTGTCTCGGGGTTGTTCCTGTACTGCCCTGATCAGTCTGCCACATTGCAATAAAATTATAAATGTGAAAACTTGAAAACAATATCTAACTTGAAAACACAAAATGAAAACTGAAATAATTTCTAATAAGACACCAGAAGACAGAGTTAGAGTTTCAAATATCCCTTGCATTGAATTCAGTCCTAGAAACATGTCATTGCACATTAAGGCACCCAAACAAGAGACGAATTGACAATGAGACTAAACTGGGTTATTTGTAGTGAAATTTTAAAATCTCAAAAGGTATATTAATTATCGAAACAAATCAGCTTCATAACTTCAGTATTATTGAGTCTGCTGTGTATAAATAAAAAAAAAATGAAAACAAAACACTAGAAAGGCAACAACATAATCACATTCTGCTATGACCTCTAAATTAGACTTTCTACTAGTTTCATCAGTACCATACAAACAATGGAAATGAATACAGGATACAACCACAGATGTGTAGTTATTTTTCTGTGTTAAACCTGGATGCCAAGGAAAAACCTGTACACATTCATGTTTTCAACCTTTCAGTTTATTCTTTGAGTCTGCCTGGTTTGGTTTTCAGCTAAAGTCATTTACAACATCTTACTGTCAAATGGATATCATGTATCTTCCCAGCCTAAGCTACAGGAACAGGGCAAGCACTGGTTGGATGATAACGTTGTATTTAAGTGGAATTTCTCAGACTGTTTTGAACTCTATTGCTGAAGCCTTTACCAAAGTTTAGGATGAGCACAGAGACTCTAACATCAACATAATTGTTTCTTCATACCATGTTCCATGGCATACGCTATGCATCATGTACTTCATAATAAAATTACAGACATCCAAACAAATTAATTTTGCATTATATACATTGTAAAGTTTTATATCAAAGTTGAACATAAACTACATATATATTTATGGAAGTTTTGTAAATTTTATATTTTTTACTTTAATAGGCTTTTCTGGGTTGATTCATGAGTCTTTTCCAAGTCCCAAACCCATTTTTACCCTTCAGCCAAAATAGATCTGTAAACTTTTCTTTAGACCTTAGTACAAGGAATCATGATAATATATGTGAAGATTGAAATTAAGATTTGATCTGTAATTCAGTCAGAAATTCAGAATTCTTAAAAGTATGAAATTATTCAAAGGTGCATGTATATGTTCTTGCAATCCTATTAATATGATTCATCTGGAGTGATTAAGAGGATAAGTTTTTATAGCCTCCCCATCTTGGTTCAAACCTCACTTGGGAAATGTTCGCCCAACATGGACTTCAGAGGTTTAGCAAGGCACCAGTAATCTCAATATTTCTTAAGTGCTTTGAAATGGTACAAGATGTTCAAAACATTTTTTCAATTCCAGTGGGCTAGCACAAGTGGATTTTTTCCTCGAGCTAAATGGAGGAGGTATTGAAATCGATACTATGCATTGGCCTCCTATGTTGTGTGTCTCACTCAACCCTACACTGGCAGGTTCACATTGTGTACCACCCATGGAATACAATTGCCAGAGATTTTCCTTGGGAAAACACAAAAAAGGAAAATGAGTTTCAAAATATAAATTTAAGTGTAAATATGCACCTTTTAGCTTGCTGTACCCTCAATTATTACATAGATATGAGTTTTTTTTGGCAAGTTAGCATTCATGTTTTGGCTAAGATTATCCAGGAGGTCCCTGCTGTGGCCAACATGCACTAGCCAAAACATAGAGGAATTTGTGGTGATGGTGATCAGATTTCTAGTTACCATGTTACTGGACTATTTCAAGTGTTAACAGGGGATTTGGGTGTGCAGTTGGTATTTCTGAATATTAGATGTGGATTTCCTTTTTCCACTTTGTTGAATTTTACAACCATCTTTATCATTGAAAACTCTAGGGATGTTGCTTGAAGATTTGGTATTAGAAGACTTAACATTCTCCTTCTTGATTTCTACTACTTGAACCCTCTTTTGAACCATTGCATTGGAATTATGCATTCTACACATACAGAACTGGAGCCTTTGCATCAGGCACCTTGTAAGGTTTCAACATCTTTTGGTGGAGGCAATCCTTGCCATAGTGATCAAGTGCTTGATAGGCAAAACAAGTCTTACGATAATTCAAATACAACATCTTTGGTACAAATATCTGACCTCCGTTAACAAGTTTAATGCTCCAGTGTTGAGTGGCGGAGGAGGGGGTTGGTTAGCCATTTTTGATGAAAACCTTGATCACATATGAGAAACGTTGCCCAACCTTTCCGCCATCAACTTTACACAGATTTAGCCTTTTCTAACATATTCATAAACTTAATCCACATTAGAAAATGATCTTGAATAGGGTTAGATGGATCAAAATATTCATGCCAAAACCAACGATCAGCAAGTGGTGTGAGCAGTGATTGAAGAACAAGAATGGTATATCCTTGGAATCTTACTCAAGTCATGGATTTTGTTACTTTTCATTAATCTTTGCAGCAAGAGATGTTGTTAGTTTGAATTTTTTTACCAATAATGGTAAAGCATTTTGTAAAATAAGCCTTTTTAGTTCATTTATCTAGTAGGGGATATCTCTAGTTTAGTACTTCCCATACGAGGGGAAAAACCTCTTTGGGATTGATAAGATTTGTTCAAATTGAGTTGTTGACATTTGAAGATTTTTTCCTGGGAGGTGTCCTCATTCTAGATGTTTATAATATATATCATATGGTATTTGAAGATGCCTCTAGACTCTGGAGGTATCAAATCAGATATATTTTTTCCCCTTTCCTTGAAGGGAATGATAAAATTTATGACGTTTTCCAACAATAAAAATAATGTGTGGTTTTGTGATTTTGTTAATTGAAAATTAAGAAAAATCCACATCGAGTCTTTGTATCAGTCATTTGTGACCTGAAAGTTGTGAAAGAAACAAGCTTTTCATAGAGTGATTTGATCAAATGGAAGTCTGAAAATGTGTTGAAGTACTATGTTTGCATATTTCAGGTTACAGAGGTTATCCGCAAGCCTGGGTCACATAAGGTATGTACAATATCATTAAAGACTATTATAATTACTGAATGTGATAGGCTTACTAGAATAAATACTCAACCATTGGTTGGCAGTTTTGTATTTATTAATGGTGATTTTAAATTAGATTTTATCTAGAATGTGATTTAATTTTTCAATTTAAAATACCCAACAACAGTATTAGCAAAGGTAGAGAAAATCGAAGGCTTACGATGAATTGAGATAGAGATTATACTTGATCATATGGCACACTAAAAACATTTTGGTTGTAGAGTTGTGATTTAAGCTATCTTAGGATATTAACGGTTTTTTTCAAGATGTATTCAATTTAACTTAAATGATTATGTGACAAATAGATTTTATTTCCTAGCATCTTACCTTGCTCCATGAGATACCTCTAAGGCTTCTATTTTGTTTTACCATTCAAGTACCTAACAAAGAAAAGTATAGGTAGCTATGATATTGTGGCCATTTTTTATGGTTAATTGGGTGGAAGCTTTCCAGTTAATGATTGTGCTATTGTATGATTTATTTGTCCTTGGTGTAATTGAAATGAAGGCGTTTATTTTGTGAGCTACTTCATTGAATATATGACAATAAAATTTATGCGAATGCATTATCAAGTCCAATTCATACCCATTCATAAGAAGATAAGCAAGTTGGAACATCTAATACGATTTTGGCTGGAATATCATCACACGTGGAAGAGCTAATTAGGTCAAGTGTTACAAATCTATCTAAGACAATTCTTGTGGGATATGAAACGACAAGAGCACATTTAATACTTCAAAGTTTATATACATTATCTCATACTCCAATATACTTAGCCATTTTTTGCTTATTTGCTACAATCCTCAGCTTGATTTCTATCCTACAACATGCTGTGTATATTGAACTGTTAGAGAGGATTATTGATGGAGAATATCAAGGTGGGGATTATAAATTTAGGAATTATGGGTTTATGGCCAGGTGATCCAAATATTTCTCATTTCAAGGCTGACATTGCTGGAACTTGAGAACAGAACTTGTGTGGCTTTGTTTTGCAATTTCAACAGTTGGACAGTCGGAGTCCACCTATCCAGCTTCTGATTGATCTGAAAATTCCTTTCCAGCCAGCTCTCAGGACTAACATCTGAACAAAATGGATTCCTTTTCCCTAACCAGAGAGGCATAAGAATTTCCTACCAGATATGCTCACCCTTTTCACTTTGATGGGGGAAATTATGAATTTGACGTTGTAACATGCACTTCTCATTATGTCCTTTGGGCTGTGGTTTGGTCTAGTAGTTGAGACAGTGCAACACCATGATAATGACCCAAGTTCAAACTGAAGTCGGCATAGATCCCTGATCATGTCCATGAGTTAATCTCCCAAGTTAAACGAGGATTTCCCCCCATAATGTAGAGTTGGGGTTTGTGGTCCCGACAGATCAAACAAAAAGGTTTACCCTTACCAAAAGAAACATACAATGCCCATTCTTTTGTCCAAAGGCGATGTAAGCTCAGAGTGAGAGAGAAATGAATGTTTTGATAAAGACGCAAGACTGCATGATGGTTCTGTGCTGTATTGCACCGTTTCTCATACAAGGAGTATATGACATATGGGATTCTTGTCCAAACCAATATTTACTGTTGTCTGACATGAATTTTGAGGATGGTTGTAATTTACAAACAGAATAAAATGCACCTATCTATAAAGCATTTGCAATCAAAGAAAACATTGGGGAAATTACAACTAAAGGATTGGTGTATGCTTACCATTTTGGTGGTCGAACCAATGGGTCCCTTGCTAAACCCCCGAACCTGTTAAACCCTCAAACCAACAAACAAATGAACGATTGAATGAACAATAAAAATATCAACACCATTGCAGAGATAATGAAATTGATTCGGCAATTTTTTTTGGAAAAAGGGCATGTGGGTAATGAAATCGATTAGTAAGAATTTTTGGAAAAAGGGCACATGGGTAAGGTTATTAGGCTAATTTGTTGGAATTTAAAAAATAGGCTAAGCTAGGGATCTTTAATCATGTATTAATGATATAAATTGATTAATTATGATTAATCATGTATTAATGATATCAATTGATTAATTAGGGGTCTTTAATCATGTATCAATTGATTAATTATGAATTAGTAAATTTAATTAAAATTTACTAATTAGTCTACAAACACATGGTAATAATGGCATTACCCACAAACACATGATACCCTCATAACCTAGTATTGTGTGCTAGGAAGGATTTCCAAAGAAGTTGGCTGGCATCACTATGACAGTGTTACGGAATTAGAAGGGAAGAGAAAGGCAAAGGCTCAGGTATCATATGAGAGAAGGAAGCAATTGGAAAAATTGAGATACCCTCATAACCTAGTATTGTGTGCTAGGAAGGCTTTCCAAAGAAGTTGGTTGGCATCACTATGACACTATTATGGAATTAGAAGGGAAGAGAAAGGCAAAGGCTCATGTATCATATGAGAGAAGGAAGAAATTGGCAAAATTGAGATCAAAAGCAGTGGAGTTAGCTGAAAAGCAGCTTACCCCAGAGATGGATAAGATAAAAATTGACAATATATTGGTCAATTTCCTTGACCCTTTATTGGTTATTCAGAAGGAGTATGAATACACAACCATTAATATCAAGGTAACTGGCCCCTAGCAGATCAAGGGGTTAAGGGGTTAGATGTTTAGGGTTTAGGGGGTTAAATGGGTTAGGGTTAATGCATGCGTGTGCCCGACCGAATGATTCCACAAGGGAGAAAAAAGAAAATAGGCCGCCTGAATGTGCACAAGGCACTTGGGCAGTCATAACTTAGCAAAACTGATACGGGTGCCCTCGAACGAAACGTCCCGAACTGAATTTGCCAAGTCGAGCGACCTCGTACGGCGTGCCCGACCGAACGATGCCACAAGGGAGCAAACGGAAAATGGGCCACCCAAACATGCACAAGGCACCTAGAGAGTCACAACTTAGCAAAATTGATACGGGCACCCTCGAACGAAACGACCCGACCCAAACGCGCCTGGTCGGGTGACCTCACATGGTGCGACACGACGCGCCTGACCGAACGATGCCACAAGGGAGAAAATGGCAAACGGTCCGCCCGAACGTGCATGCGGTGTTTTCATAATGTTTGGAGGACATGTCGAATGTGCTGGAGGTGATCTTCCCAACTCTAGTTGAAGATCAGGATGTCATCCAAACACACCACTAAGAATCATGAGTTGGTGAAAGGTCGCAAAATGTCATCCATCAGTCTCATGAAGGTTGAGGGAGAATTTTTCAACTTGAAAGGCATGAAAAACCATCAAAAATGCCCTGCTTGGACTTGAAGGCAGTCTCCATAACAGAACGTCGATATATCGACCCATTGGGTAGGAATGCGCTTGGGGTCAAATCAATGGAGTGATTGATCTAACAGTGTAGAGGTACCCATGCAGGAGAGGTGAATATGTCCTTGTACTCCTTCAAGACCTTCTCCATATGTTGTTTTCATGCATAAGAGCCATGTTTGGAGGCCATGGCCATAATATTCTTTTGGCCCTGAGTGCGAATCATAAGGAAAACAAATTTCCCGGTTTTGGATATGATCTTACTGTATTAATTCGTTATGATCAGGGAGATGGCGGTAGGCAGTGCTACATTGAGGCGATTATGGAAAGGTTTCCAAAAAAGCACCAGAGTATGATGTTTCTGCTACAATTCTTGTTTGGGTTCAGAGGCTTTCGAGGAAATATTTAAATGATCTAGTTTTTATTGATCTTATCGGAGAATCATTTCAGAAGTTGGCAAAAGGAATCTCATTCTATTCTATTGCTGCATCCATGTATGGGAAACACTCCATTCTCAGCCCGCTGATAAATGAATATGGTAAAGGGGGGAAAATGTATTGTTTTCACTCAAACAAAGTGAGATGTAGATAGCCTATCAGTAGCATTGGGTCGGTCCCTTGCATGGTGATATTTCATAGAATTAGTGAGAGAGGACTCTTGCTAGATTTCGTGAGCAATGTTTTAATGTGCTCATTGCTACTGATGTAGTTGCCCATGGTCTTGATATTCCAAATGTTGATCTGGTTATTCATTTTTAGCTCCCAAAAACTTCAGAGATATTTGTGCATAGATCAGGGAAAACATGGTGTGTTGGTAGGACGGGCAATTCTATCCTTATCCATACCAAGCAACAGATTGGACAAGTCAAGATGATTAAAAGTGATATAGTTAGCAAGTTTAAAAGGACCTGGCATGGGAAGGAAGGAAATAATATAGAGCCTTCATGTGTTTTAAATATTCGTGAATATTTTTGGGTTGATAGTAAAAAGTTTGTGGAAGACATTTGATTTAGGACATAGGTTCTTGTTAAAGATGCCCTTAGTCTCCATTCTCAGTGGAGAAAATATGAATGCATGTTCAAAGCAATCATTTCTCAAATAGGAAGACTATATTCATTTCTTTTGACTAGAATGGATAGATGCAAAGATGAAATTGTTTCCCATTTCAGAATGAGTCCTTCTATTTTTGTGCCACTCATGGATGAATCAAATCATAAATAAGTTACCCCAGGAATGTTTCTATTACTTGATCAAGTTTATTGGAGAGATCCAACTATCTGTCATGATCTGTTAACAAAGGGAGTACTATCTTCTGCTAAGATTCATGTCATTAATCATATGGGATTTCAGCCTTGTACTAGATCTATCCAAATCGTCATAGATTTTTTGTAAATGAATGATGTGTACAAAAAATCCCTCATTTTGATGGTTATCTTAAGATATTGAAGCACTTTACAAGTATTGTGTTACCATCAAAAGTGTATGACGAGGTTATGAAAGTATTTTACCTGTGGGTCGAGGATATTGAATCTAAGAGGGTGTACTACAATTTTGTTGTAATATGATATACACACAGTGCTTGATTCTGTAGCTTTTTGGTGATTTCATGTGCAACACTTGCACTTTCATCCAATAGCATCCCATAATATTGTAAACAAGATACTTTGGACCTTTTGTGTTTATCTTGGAGCAGTTACAATCAGCCAGTGGGAAAGTTATTTCCAGGAAAAGTAGCTACCTTTTCAACAGGGAGCTAATTTTCCTAGAATTTGAATGCAACAGAAAAAGAACTACATTTTTAAATAAGTAGCTGCTTTTCCCAGAAATAAAAAGAAGAAAAATTGGAGCTTGAACATGAAATGCTTGAGAATTTTAAAGACAAGATTTTAGCCAAGAAGGTGAAGTGTTTGTTTGAGGTAATCGATTTGCTCCTAATTTCAATCAACATAGGTGGCAGAGGATGGATTAGGTGGCAGTAATTTCCGCCCTGGCTTTTCCCTTTGTTTTGTAGTTTGGGGGTGCCTTTCCCTTGCTTCGGATTCATATATCCTAAGTCTCACTTCTTTTGTTTAAACTTCTGCTCGAACTTGACAACATATTGATAGGCGACCTCACATGGCACGCTCGACCGAACGATGCCACAAGGGAGAAAATGGAAAACTGCAGGCCGCCCGAACATGCAAAAGGCACTTGGGCGGTCACAACTTAATTAGAAAAACTGATACGGGCACCCTCGAACGAAACGACTTGAAACGAACGTGCCCAGTCAGGCGACCTCACATGGTGCGACACGACGTGCCCAACCGAATGATGCCACAAGGGAGAAAACGGCAAACGGGTCGCCCGAACGTGCACAAGGTACCTGGGTGGTCACAACGTAGCAAAACTGATACAGGCGCCCTCGAACGAAACGACCTGACCCGAACGCGCCCGGTCGGGCGACCTCACATGGCGCGATACGGCGCACCTGACCGAAGGATGCCACAAGGGAGCAAACGGAAAACGGGCCGCCTGAACGTGCACAAGGCACCCGGGCAGTCACAACTTAGCAAAACTGATACAGGCGCCCTTGAACGAAACAACCCAAACCAAATGTGCCTAGTCGGGCGACCTCGCACGGCGCGACATGATGCACCTGACCGAACAATGCCACAAGGTAGAAAACAACAAACATGTCACCTGAACATGCACAAGGCACCCTGGCGGTCACAACCTAGCAAAACTGATACGGGCGCCCTTGAACGAAACGACCCGAACCGAATGCGCCCGATCGGGCGACCTCACACGGCACGACACCGCGCACTCGACCGAATGGTGCCACAAGGGAGAAAATGGAAAACGGGCCGCCCGAACGTGCACATGGCACCCGGGCTGTCACAACTTAGCAAAACTGATACGGGCGCCCTTAAAAAAGACGACCCGACCCGAACGCGCCCAGTCGGGCGACCTCACACGGTGCGACACGACGCGCCTGACTGAATGAATATGCCACAAGGGAGCAAACAGAAAACGGGCTGCTCGAATGTGCACAAGGCACCCGTGTAGTCACAACTTAGAAAAATTGATACCGACACCCTCGAACAAAACGACTCGAACCAAACACGCCCGGTCGGGCGACCTCGCATGGCGTGACACTGCGTGCCCAACCGAACAATGCCACAAGGGAGAAAATGGAAAACGGGCCACCCGAACGTGCACAAGGCACCCGGGCTGTCACAACTTAGCAAAACTGATACAGGCGCCCTCGAACGAAACGACCCGACCTGAACACGCCTGGTCGGGTGACCTCACATGGCGTGACAGGATGTGCCTAACCGATTGAATATGCCACAAGGGAGAAAACAACAAATGGGCCGCCCGAACGTGCACAAGGCACCCGAGTCGTCACAATTTAGCAAAACTGATACGGGCGCCCTCGAACAAAACGACCCGACCCTAACGCGCCTGGTCGGGCAACCTCGTATAGCGCGACACGGCACGCTCGACCGAATGATGCCATAAGGGACGAAACAACAAACGAGCTTCCTGAACGTGCACAAGGCACCCAAGCGGTCACAACTTAGCAAAACTGATACGGGCGCCCTTGAACGAAATGGCCAAACTCGAACGCGCCCGGTCGGGCGACCTCACATGGCGCGACACGGCGCGCCCGACCGAACGATGCCACAAGGGAGAAAACGGAAAAGGGCCACTCGAACATGCACAAGGCACCCAGGCGGCCACAACTTAGCAAAACTGATAGGGGCGCCCTTGAATGAAACGACCTGACCCAAACGTGATCGGTTGGGTGACCTCACATGGCGCGACATGGTGCGCCCGACCGAACGATGCCACAAGGGAGCAAACAAAAAACAGGCCACCCAAACATGAACAAGGCACTCGGGCGGTCACAACTTAGCAAAACTGATACGGGCACCCTCGAACGAAACGACTCGACCCGAACGCGCCCCGTCGGGCGACCTCGCATGGCGTGACACGATGCACCCAACCGACCGATGCCACAAGGGACAAAATAGAAAACGGGCTGCCCGAATGTGCACAAGGCACCCTAGCGGTCACAACCTAGAAAAACTGATACGGGCGCCCTCGAATGAAACGAATCGAACCAAACGCGCCCGGTCGGGCGACCTCACATGGCGCGACACCGCGTGCCCGATCAAACGATGCCACAAGGGAGCAAACGGAAAATGAGCTTCCTGAATGTGCACAAGGCACCCAGTCTGTCACAACTTAGCAAAAATAATATGGGCACCTTCAAACGAAATGACCCGACCTGAACGCGCCTGGTCGGGCGACCTCACACGGCGCGACACGACGCGCCTGACCGAATGAATACACCACAAGGGAGAAAACAGAAAATGGGCCGCCTGAACATGCACAAGGCACCCAGGCGGTCACAACCTAGCAAAACTGATATGGGTGCCCTCGAACAAAATGACCCGAACTGAACGCGCCCGGTCGGGCGACCTCGCACGACGCGACATGGCGCACCCGACTGAATGATGCCACAATGGAGCAAATGGAAAACAGGCCGCCCAAATGTGCACAAGGCACTCGGGCAGTCACAACTTAGCAAAACTGATATGGGTGTCCTCGAACGAAACAGCCTGACCCGAACGCGCCCAGTCGGGTGACCTCACATGGCGTGACACGGCACGCCCGACCGAATGATGCCACAAGGGAGAAAATGGCAAACGGGCTGCTCGAACGTGCACATGGCACCCAGGCTATCACAACTTAGCAAAACTGATACGGGCGCCCTCGAACGAAATGGCCCGACCCAAATGCGCCTAGTTGGGCGACCTCACACAGCGTGACACAACGCGCCTGACCGAAGGAATATGCCACAAGGGAGCAAACCGCAAACAGGCTGACTGAATGTGCACAAGGCACACAGGTGGTCACAGCTTAGCAAAACTGATACCGGTGCCGTCGAAGGAAACAGCCTGACCCGCATGCGCCCAGTCGGGCGACCTTGCATGGCGCGACATGGAATGCCCGACTGAATGATGCCACAAGGGAGAAAATAGAAAACGGGCCACCCAAACGTGCACAAGGCACCTGGGTGGTCACAACTTAGAAAAACTGATACGGGGGCCCTCGAACGAAACGGCTCGACCCGAACGCGCCCAGTCGGGAGACCTCACATGGTGTGACACGGCGTGCCTGACCGAACGATGCTACAAGGGAGCAAATGGAAACTGGCTGCTCGAACGTGCACAAGGCACCCAGGCGATCACAACTTAGCGAAATTGATATGGCCGCCCTCGAATGAAATGACCCGACCCGAACACGCCCGGTCGGGCAACTTCGCACGATGCGACCCGACATGCCTGACCGAACGATGCCACAAGGGATAAAATAGCAAACGGGCTGCCAGAATGTGCATAAGGCACCCTGGAAGTCACAACTTAGCAAAAATGATACGAGCGCTGTCGAACGAAACAGCTTGACCCGCATGCGCCCAGTCAGGCGACCTCGCATGGCGCGACACGGCGCGCCCGACCGAACGATGCCACAAGGGAGAAAATAGCAAATGGGCCGCTCAAATGTGCACAAGGCATCTAGATGGTCAGAACTTAGAAAAACTGATATGGGCACCCTCGAACGAAACGTCCCGACCCGAATGCGCCCAGTCGGGAGACCTCACATGGTGTGACACAGCGCGCCCGACCGAATGATGCCACAAGGGAGAAAATGGAAAACGGGCTGCTCGAATGTGCACAAGGCACCCGGGCGGTCACAACTTAGCAAAATTGACATGGCCACCCTTGAACGAAATGACCCAACCCGAATGCACCCGGTCGGGCAACCTCGCATGACGCGACCCGACGTGTCCGATCGAACGATGCCAAGAGGGAGCAAATAGAAAATGGGCCGCTCGAACGTGCACAAGGCACCTTGGCAGTCACAACCTAGCAAAAATAATACGAGCACCCTCGAACGAAATGACCTGAACCGAACACGCCTGGTCGGGTGACCTCACATGGCGCGACATCGCGCGCCCGACCGAACGATGCCACAAGGGAGCAAACGGAAAACGAGTTGCCCGAACGTGCACAAGGCACCTGGGCTGCCACAACTTAGAAAACCTGATACGGGCGCCCTCAAACGAAACGTCCTGACCCGAACGCGCCCGGTCGAGAAACCTCACACGGCGCGACACGACGCGCTTGACCAAACGAATATGCCACAAGGGAGAAAATAGCAAACGGGCTGCCCGAATGTGCACAAGGCACCCAGGCAGTCACAACTTAGAAAAACTGATATGAACACCCTCGAACAAAACAGCTCGAACCGAACGCGCCCAGTCGGGCGAGCTCGCACGGTGCGACACCGTGCGCCTGACCGAACGATGCCACATGGGAGCAAATAGAAAACGGGCTGCCCGAACGTGCACAAGGCACCTGGCCTGTCACAACTTAGAAAAACTGATACGGGCGCCCTCGAATGAAACGAACCGACGTGAATGCACCCGGTCGAGCTACCTTACATGGTGCGACACGACGCGCCTGACTGAACGAATATGCCACAAGGGAGCAAACATCAAACTGGCTGCTCGAACATGCACAAGGCACCCGAGCGGTCACAACTTAGCAAAACTGATACGGGCGCCCTCGAACAAAATGGCTCGAATCGAACACGCATAGTCGGGCAACCTCGCATGGTGCGACATGGCGCGCCCGACCGAACGATGCCACAAGGGAGAAAATGGCAAACGGGCCACCTGAATGTGTACAAGGCACCTGGGCGGTCACAACTTAGCAAAATTGATACGGGCGCCCTTGAATGAAACGGCCCGGCCCGAATGCGCCTGATCGGGCGACCTCACATAAGAGGCACGACGCTCCCAACCGAACATTGCCACAAGGAAGCAAATGAAAAACGGGCTGCCCGAACGTACACAAGGCCACCGGGCAGTCACAACTTAGAAAAATTGATACGGGCACCCTCAAACGAAACGGCCCGACCCGAACGCGCTCGGTCGGGCGACCTCGCACGGCGCGATAGGACGCGCCCGACCGAATGATGCCACAAGGGAGAAAATAGCAAATAGGCCGCCCGAACGTGCACAAGGCACCCTGGCGGTCACAACCTAGAAAAACTAATACGAGCGCCCTCGAACGAAATGGCCCGAACCGAATGCGCCCGATTGGGCGACCTCACACGACGTGACACTGCACGCCCGACCGAACGATGCCACAAGGGATCAAATGGAAAATGGGCCACGCGAATGTACTGCAAAAGGCACCCAGGCTGTCACAACTTAGCAAAACTGATGTGAGCGCCCTCGAATGAAACGGCCTGACCCAAACGCGCACAGTCGGGCGACCTCACACGGCATGACACGACGCACCTAACCAAACGAATATGCCACAAGGGAGCAAACAGAAAACGGGCCGCCCGAATGTGCACAAGGCACCCGAGTGGTCAAAACATAACAAAACTGATATGGGCGCCCTTGAACAAAATGGCTTGAATCGAACACGCCCAGTCAGGCGACCTCGCATGGCGCGACAAAACAAGGGAGTAAACGACAAACGGGCTGCCCGAACGTGCACACGGCATCCGGGTGGTCACAACTTAGAAAAACTGATACGGGCGCCCTCAAACGAAACGACCCGACACGAATGCGCCCAATCGGGCGACCTCACACGACGCGACATGATGCGCCTGACCGAACGAATTTGCCACAAGGGAGCAAACAACAAACATGCCACCCGAACGTGCACAAGGCACCCGGGCGGTCACAACTTAGCAAAACTGATACGGGCACCCTCGAATAAAACGGCCCGAACTGAACGCGCCCGGTCAGGCGACCTTGCACGGCGTGACACGACGTGCCCTACTGAACGATGCCACAAGGGAGAAAACGGAAAACTGGCCACTCTGAGCGTGCACAAGGCACCCAGGCAGTCACAACTTAGCAAAACTGATACGGGCGCCCTTGAACGAAACGGCCAAACCCGAACGCGCCTGGTCAGGCGATCTCACAGGGCGCGACACGGTGCGCCCGACCGAATGATGCCACAAGGGAGAAAACGGCAACGGGCCGCCCGAATGTGTAAACGAAACTTGGGCGGTCACAACTTAGCAAAACTGATACGGGCGCCCTCGAACAAAATGGCCCGAACCGAACGCACTCGGTCGGGCGACCTCACATGGCGCGACACGATGCGCCCGACCGAACGATGCCATAAGGGAGAAAACAGAAAATGGGCCACTCGAACATGCCGACAGATTGTTCCTAAACATTGTTCACACGACTCGATCACACGACCCGAAACATTGTTCCTAAACCATAAAACCTATCACATGACCGATCACTTTATTCCTAAATCCTAAAATATAACTGCCAAACCCTAAACCCTAATATTGTTCCTAAACACTAACAGCACTTGCATCCTAAACACTTTGTCTCTGTAACGTCGCAATAGTGACACTTTGTCTGTGTAACATTGCAATAGCGACACCTTGCCCGAAACTATCGGAATGGTGACACTTTGCCCCAAACTGTCGCAATAGCGACACTTTCCTCCAGTCATCGCAATATCAACACTTTGTCTCTGTAACGTCGCAATAACGACACTTTGCCCCAAGCCTCGCAATAGTGACGCTTTCCTCGCAACGTCGCAATACTGACACTTTGTCTAAGTGTCACAATACCGACATATTTCATCAATTCGTCGCAATTACGACGCTTTTCTACAAACGTCGCAAGATCGACACTTACTTCTATGTGTCGCAATACCGACACTTGTCTCCAAACGTCAGTATAGCGGCAGTTTGGGGCGGGATTTGAAAAATTGATAAAATTTGGGGAAATTTCCGACATTTTGTCAAAAGTGTCGGAAATAAATCGTCGTAATTTCCACCAAATGTACTAGTGGCTCATGCTCCCTTTCGCGCCAAATGCTCATGGTAAATAGCTTTATACCTGCACAAACAATAATTTCACTAGATTAGTTTTTGCCTGGAACACTTTAGAATGATAAAAAACAATTTCTTAAAACATATTTTCCAGTTAACATGGGATATAGCGCCCAACAGTGCGTGCTAATGTTCTGTTTCTTCTCGGGAAGTGCGTTTAAGGCAGGCACAACACTAGGCACCCGCGTTAGCCACTTAAATTTTTTAGGCCGGTTAAAATTGACAATTTTAACCAACGAAAAGAACTAAATACATAATGGAATGATAGAGAAAGGTTCAAGATTTTACCTGGATCTCGCGGAATGAAAAACCGTCGCCCGGATCATCCACAATCGACAGCTAAAGTTTCACCACTTTTTTTCTCTAGAGCTCTATCACAACACTCAACATAGTGACAATGAAGGTTTGTGGCCCTCCTATAGCCATTCTGAAGGTCAGAATCACTCAGCTAGTCTGATAAAAAGTGGTAAATTCATGCTACACTTCGTTGCAACTATTGGTTTTTATATGTTACCGATGCTTTGATGGGTTTTAAATGTTTATATGCAGATCTGATCATATTTGACCTTGTGTTGAGCTTTATTTTTAGGGAGTTTTTCTAGCTCGTAAAATTGAAAAAACCCCAAGTTTCCTTTATCGGTCTCGTTAAAATACCACGATAGAGATATATGAACCATTTTTTTTATCTTTTTTCAAAGCTCTTTAAATAGAAAAAATAACCGAGTTTTTTTCCGCGTGACTCATTAAATTTTCAAGGAAAGCATCGAGTTTTTCCTTATTGGACTCGTTAAAATTTCACAAAGAACATTGAGTGTACTCCGTCTCCTCATACTCATAACAAACTGAGGTAGATGTCCATCGAACATAGCTTTCTCATTATTTCGGATTCAATGGACTAACTCACGGAAAATGAACTGTTTCAGGCTTACTTTTCTCCCTTCATCGCGCCCGGTTATCAAACATGACAAAGGTACCTCCTGGAGTTGCCTTTTACGATGTTTTTTAGACTCTCTAAAAATGAAAAAATCACCGAGTTTACCCGTCTTGACTTGTTAAACTTAATCAGACGGGGAAAAAATTTGGACAACATGGATACTTCTTTTGTTACATTTTCTAAAGGTCGATTTGGCAGCACAAAATCTTGAACATGGCACTTCCCAGAAAACTCTTTCGCATTTAGCCGAACCCTACCATTTATGAGTTTAGCCTTCATCTCCCAGTGTTCCTGCATTGGTGAATCCTAACACTCTTTGGTGTTCATTAAGCCTAAGTTTCCTAGTACCCTGTTAGAGTGCCTTCTATTGTTCAAGAGGATCTCGCTATCTACTGCTCCTTGTATCAACCAAAGTCATCATATGCCAAAACTTATTTGTCAATAGTTATTGCCATTTACTCTTGATTATTTCCATCAGTACAAAATCATCTTTTCCCGTTTCGTGTCAACTGATGTAGGATGCCTCAGTGCCTACCCTTTGACAGATCTCTTCCTATCGACTTCAACATCTTATCTAGGAAGTTAATCCAGAAACACGTCAGCACCTGGATACTTGCAAACATCAGTGGCAGGTCATCTTGTGTTTGGTTGGGGGTTCTCATTATTGGCTCCCGATCGAATGATTCTACGAGTGTTTGACATCAAATCCTTTTATTAACACTCGCTAGATTGTACTGTGCATCTTGGGGAACATCATCATTATCGGTGGCCTCCCTCAAATTTGCTAACAATTTTTGTTATTTACTGGTAATCAGATGATTTCCTGCATGTTTGACTACGACTCATTCATTCACATGTATGGGAATATGCAATTTAGTGAAGTGGCGACCAAGACCTTGGGTCAAGGGTTACACCATTACAGCTATGTTTCCTCCCCCAAGTTGCGATATTGTTTTTTGGAGACAACTTTTCAGTTTGATCTTGTTATGACAGAAAATTTCACGTTATGCTTATCAGTGGACATACTGTTCATATCTCTATTCTAGAGAAATCATGTTGATTAGATACTGAGCATAGGAATGCCCGAATCGAGACAGATACTATATTTTTTGACATATGTTGTTGTTTCAGGTTTTCCTTAGTCCTCCAATTCCTCTCATTATACTACACTTTTTATAAAGTATTTCGGCCATTGTCTTCATCTCTGACCTCACACTTTAGGGGGAATTTTTTACAGGAAAAATGACCTCCTCATCAGCTCAGAGGAGAAGGTAACATGGAAGGAAGAAAATGACTTAGACAAGACCCATTTCTGCCAAGGTAACGCACCCCAGAAATAGCTAGACAACGTTATAATGCACTTAAGACGTGTAAATGGAGCGTTAGTACCTAGGGTAATGCTCTGTCTTGCCCAAGGGGCAGCGTTATCTGTGTTTAAGTGTGAAAAGGGAAACAATCTTGTGGAAAAGTGACTGGCAATTCCAACTTTTTCTCATAAAGAGTCAGTTCAAAATAGAAACTAAAAGGAAAAAACCTTTTATTAGGCCTTGCCAAATATAGCTGGACTCCTAAGGAAGGAAAAAGCATGGAAGAACAAGGAAACATATTGATCTTTCCGATTACAAACTGGTTGATAGAGTTGGCAAGGTTTTCCCTCTCCATCTCCTATAAAATGGAGTTGTGGGCTCTTGGTCTAAGGTTGAAGGTTTGAATATATGTGGAGCAGAATTTCATTGTTGTAGTGTGAGGTTTGAAGATCGGTGAAGTTCATTGAGAAATTTCTGCCTTGAGCATCATGACACTCGGAAATAGAGAAAGATGGAGAGGAATTGGAAGACCGAGGAGGGCTTGGTGCAACCAATGGTTGTAATCCTCCTTTTTTATAAATCAATAGAACTGTATCTATTTTTTCCATTCAATGCCTCAGTGTCGCAATTGTTTTTCAATCATCTGTGTAGCATGATATGAATGGCTTAGATTTGTATTGTTTCATGTTTCTTATATGCTAGTTTAATCGATAACAAGCTATACTGTTGTAGAGATTACACGGGTGCTTTGATTGATTGCAGGATATGAATTTGGAGCTAGTGAAGAAGGATTTCTACTTCACTGCTTGTTTTTCTCCATAGGATCCGCTATCGATAAAGAGGTAATCTCTCCATCTTACTTTGTCGATTATAAATATTAGCATGAACATTTATGCAGCATCTTTGTGAACTTTACAGCTAATTTGACTGTCTGCCTTGGGCACCATAAAGCCCTGAGAGGGATATTTAATAACCACCACCCAAGCATGTTACCTTATAGCTAAGTGCTGAACTATTTGACCTTTTTCTGATTTGCAGACTTTGAACTGAAAAGATGATCTTCTTTGGAAAATTTTAGGTCCTTCTTGAATAGCCATGTCTTGACATTCTATTACATCTGAGCCAGATTTATAGCAAAGGAAAATCAATGCTTGAAACATCCAATGATGACCTTAAAACATGTAAAAAACCTAATGACCTAGTGGGAGGGTCCTTTGACTTGATTTTGGCTGAAATTGGACTTGGGGATTTTCAAGTGAAAAACCGAGTATTTGTTGTGGGTTATTATTCCCAAAAGAACATGGAAATGAGTTAGCTATAGGAAACCCTAGAGGGAGGGTGGATTTCAGTGACAAGGGAAAATAGGGAAATGAGGTTATAGGCAGGAAATAAAGATGAAAAAGGGAGGCATGAGCCCATAATGAGTCTTTTAAAAGCAACAGGGTGATCTTGAGAAGACCAAATGAGGAATAGTGAAAATAGGTTTGTAGGGATAATGAAGGTAGTGAGATTTCTGAAACTCAAGATATTCAAGGAATATTGTTTTCATAAATTTATAAACATCTTTTAGTCATCTAAAGATAGTGAAAAAATATTGATGACTAATAGTAACAGAGTTGGAAGAGTAGTTATGTGAGTTGTTATTTAGTTTAACTTAGTTAAGTTAGTTAAACTCAGTTGTGATAGTTGTAACTTGTTGTAACTAAAGATACACTAGCGAGATATTAGTGAATTAATTATTTAATTAATTCACAAGAAGTGGTCTCACATGCAACTGAAGAAATAATACTATTAACTACATGCATGTCAGATCCAGTGGAGACCTAGTGGAGAAACAGGTGAAAGGGTCTGGTTGTGTATTAGTTGTGACTATAGTGGCGCATTAAATGAAAATACACACACATTGGAGATGCCAATGAGGATTGAGCAGTAAAGGAAATATTGAATTCATTCATGGATCTTCATCAGTAGGGACTGCACAGTGGAGGCAGGCTGTCAAGAGGCAGTAAATTGGTGCATGTGTGAGCCAATTTTTGTATTACTGTGTGAGATGATTGCATATTGTACCGAGAGCTCTTGGGGTAGATTTTTGTATGATATTGTTTCATGATCCATGATATACACAATATATGATAGTTGGGGTTTTTAGCTTTAAGCTTTCCCAGTAAAAACATCTGTGTTATGTGCAATTGATTTTTCTTCATGTGTTTGCAATTGGCGATTAAATTTCCGCAAATAATTAAGCATAAGGATTATGTATTTAACAGTGGATATAATTGTTATATTAGGAGAGTCCGATAATACATCACAATATTTTTAAATTTCTACATGGTATCAGAGTAGAGAATATTGCAATATTTCAACAGTAGCTGAGTTTTGTTGGTGGAAACAATTCGAATTTGCTGCAAGAATTTCTTAGTGCGACAGTTGAGTAAACATCAAAATGGATTTAAATGGTTTGCAGTTAGAGTATGAAATCAAGGGTAGATCGAACTAAATTTCATGGAAGGATAGGATGGAGGTGGTGCTTGAAGATAATGGCTTGAAGCAATTCATCGACAGTGATGTTCCTAAGCCCACTTCGACAGATGCTGCATTACTTGACGCATGGAAAAAGAAAGTAGCGAAGACGAGAAGGATTATGTTAGAAGGTGTGAGAGACCATATTGTCTCAAGAATTCATGGGAAAGCCACTCCATTTTCAATGTGGAAGTCTTTGACAAATATTTTCCAAAGCAGCAGCGACCATAAGAAATTGGCGGTGAAAGGTAAACGCAAAAAAGTCAAGATGGAAAAGGGTGACAATATTCCAAAGTATCTCACAAAGTTTGTCCAATGTCGGGATGAACTAGGGAGTGTGGGAATCATGGTTGCTGATGATGATTTGGTGATTTTGGTTCTCTTGGGACTTCTGAAGAGTTGGCACAGTTAACAAGACTCTGTCAATGGACGGGAAAAACTGCCGGATTGGGAACGACTGTGGTCAGATCTAGCGTAGGAGGAGTTCAGGCGGAACACTAGGGATGGCTCTTCATCAAAGCATGATGATGAAGAGGATTGTGCTTTGGATGCCAAAAAAATTAAAGGGAGGGGGAAGAAATTCCACTCAAAATCCGAGGCTAAAGGCAAGAAGCTGGATTTGTCCAAGGTGAAGTGTTTTCACTGTCACGAACATGGGTATCTCGCCACTAACTTCCCACAGAAAAAGAAAAACAAGAAGGCTATTGGAGCTGTAGCTGGTGAGGCCCTTGCCTCGCAATTTGAACTTGATTTCTCTTTGATCGCATGCTTGGTTTCAAGCACAATGGGATCAATGTGGTATATTGATATTGGTGATTCCTTCCACATGATAGGAGATAAGGAGCTTTTTAGTGACTTGGAGGAGAAAGATCTCCAGATGCATATAGATATGGGTGACAATGGATGATACAGTGTGACCGACATTGGTACCATTACCTTTGAGTGGGATTTAGGTAAACCATTTCTGTTGAAAGATGTTATGCATGTTCTAGGTCTAAAGAAGAACTTGGTCTTAGTCGCGATGTTGGAGGACAGAGGTTATGACATTGTTTTCAGTGATGGAAAAAATTTCATGTGACATAAAAAAATGGGTCAAACCAAGAGGATAGGGAAACAAGTCAAGAATATCTACAATTTGGAGGTAGATGGCTGTGCTGCAATGGTGGGCAAAGCAGAAGAAATGGTGAGCCAGGATGAGGGTGAATTATGGCACAGGCGATTGGCCATCTTCCCCATGGCACCCTGAAGATTTTGCAACAGATTTCTACTGGACTTCCCAAGGGTACACTTGCAAAGATAGATTAGTGCAAGGGATGTACTATGGGTAAGTTTGTGAAGACGAACTTTCATGAAAAGGAGAACCATGCTTCAGTGATCTTGGAGAGAGTTCACACAGACGTGTGTGGGCCATTCTCGGTTGCTTCAATAGAAAAACACAGGTATTATGTTATTTTTTTTTATGACTATTCTCGTAGATGTTGGATCTTATTCATTTAGAAGAAATATAAAACATTCTCAAAGTTCTATGAGTTTAAAGAATTGGTGGAGAAAGAGTTGGGGAAGTAAGTGAAGGCTCTGCGGAGCGATAATGGTGGTGAATATATCTCGAACGAATTCAAATACTTCAGTAGAAAATAAGGAATTCGAAGAGAACTCATATCACCTCATAACCCATAGTAGAATAGGGTCGTGGAGAGGAAGAACAGAACGATCGTGGGTGCTGGATGAGCTATGTAGCATGATCAGGGCCTACCAATGCACTTGTGGGCGGAAGCATGCAATACTGGGGTTTATTTGAAAAACCATTGTCCTCATAGAGTACTTGGCATGAGTACACCTGAAGAAGCTTTTACTGGTAAGAAACCGGATGTTTCTTACTTTAATATTTTGGCTCATCTGTTTATGTGCATGTGACCAAGAAAAATAGGAAGAAGCTGGAGCCGACTGGTGAAGTTGGGATATTTGTGGGGTACACAGAAACACCCCATAATTATCGTGTTTATTTTCCAAACAGTCGAATTACTGTTGTGTGATGAGATATAAAATTCAATGAGGAAAAAGTCATGAAGTTGTCTCTTGAGAGGGAGCTAGACTTGCATGCAGAGGAGGAACTTTTGGTTCCCAAAGATGAGCCTCTAGATGTGGATCAACCACAGGAGGAGGATCATGGAGTGGAGGAGTCCACTCACGTAGTGCCAAACATTAGAACATTCAGAAGGCGTACCATAGAAGCTGAGAGGTGGAAGCTTGATGCGACACAAAATGTAGGAGTCCCTATTTCACAACACAGACAGAGACAGTCTCCTGACCGTTTCACTGGATACATGGCTCTCATGAGAAAATTTATTGTGATAGAGTCATATTCCTTTAAGGAAGAAGTGCAAGAGCCCACATGGGTAGATGCAATGGTGGAGGAGTATGACTCCATTGTCAGATACAGTGCTTGGGAAATTGTTCCAAGGCTGGTTGATAAATCAATGGTAGGTTCAAGATGGATCTACAAGGTAAATCAAGCTATTGATGGGAGTGTTGAGAAGTATAAGGAAAGATTTGTGGCTCGGGGCTTCTCATAGATCGAGGGGATTGATTATGAAGAAACCTTTGCAACTGTCACACGATATTCTTCCATAAGAACCATCCTTTCTCTCTCAGCGCAAATGGGTTGGCACATTCATCAGATGGATGTGAAGACTGTGCTCCTTAATGGAATCATTGAGGAAGAAGTGTACATTGAGCGGCTTGAAGGATTTGAGATCTTCAACAGCGAGTCGCATGTGTGTAGACTCAAAAGAAAATTCGAATACCATAGAGACAGGATGGGTGTGAAGGATAATCCTTTTCTTGTTGAGAGGGAGTGTTGAGATTCAACAAGATGATGATCCAAGTGAAAAATAAGCACCTACACTAGGTGGGGCCTGCAAGCTATTTTTAAGTGTATGTCTATTTTTAAAATGTTGAGAAAAATATATTTATAGTGGGAGTCTATTTATATATGGTTGAGAAAATTCTATTTATAGATGAATTTCTATTTTTAGAATCATGGGAGAAGTCTATTTATAGATCACATGTCTAAAAATAGAATGCATGTTGATTATTATTAGCCCTTAATAATAATCAGAAAAATAATAATAATATATTCTCTTGAAGCACTTGATTTCAGTTAACTGATGTGGCAAACCAGTTGACTGAAGGAATTTCAAGTTCTAAGGTTGGTTGGTCGGACATGCACAATGGAATTCGTTGTAACTGAGTGATACGAAGTTGTAACAGAGTTGGAAGAGTAGTTATGTGAGTTGTTATTTATTTTAACTCAGTTAAGTGAGTTAAACTCAGTTGTGCTAGTTGTAACTTGTTGTAACTAAATATACACTAGTGAGAGATCAGTGAATTAATTATTTAATTAATTCACAAGCAGTGGTCTCACATGCAACTGAAGAAATACTACTGTTAACTACACGCATGTCAGATCCAGTGGAGACCCGACGGAGAGATAGGTGAAAGGGTCTAGTTGACTATCAGTTCTGACTATAGTGGTGCATTCAATGCAACTACACACAAATTGGAGATGCCAATGAGGATTTCACAGTCAAGGAAAGGAAAGATTGAATTCATTTAGGGATATTCATCAGCAGGGATTGCATAGTGGAGGCAGGCTGTCAGGAGGTAGTAAATTGGTGCATGTGTGACCCAATTTTTGTATGAGAGTGTGAGACGATTGTATATTGTACTGAGAGCTCTTGTAGTAGATTTTTGTATGAGATTGTTTCATGATCCATCATATACATAATATATGATATTTGGGGTTTTTAGCTTTAAGCTTTCCTGTTAAAAACATCTGTGTTATGTGCGATTGATTTTTCTTCATGTGTTTGCAATTGGCGATTAAATTTCTGCAAAGAATTACGTAGAAGGATTCTGTATTTAAAAATGGATATAATTGTTAGATGAGGAGAGTCCGGTAATACACCATAGTATTTTTAAATTTCTACATTAATCTCAATAACAAGGCTTGAAGTCATTACAACAAACCTCATCATGTCACTTGCCTGAATTGAATTTTTGTACGGAGGATAACAATCATTTCTCTGAACCACCCAAGATAAACCCAATTGACTTACATTAATTATTGATACATATAAAATGATAAGAATTAACATTTTATATATTTATAATAAAAATTATGTTATAAATACATTTTAGCAATATTGTATAAATTAGTTAAATTCAAATGACCGACAATAACTAGTCATAAAAGTCTTAAAAAATAAAGAAAGTAAAAATGAATAAAAATATTAATTAAGTATCAAGTACACACACACACACGCACACACATATATATTTTAATCAAAATTTTTCTATTAATTCAAAATATTACATCTCCCCATAACATTTCTCATAAACCATTAGCCTCACTCTTACTAGATTTATTTTCCAATAGATGCATACCCAAATACATAGAAAATTTCCAAAATGACAAAGATTTACATAAAACGACAGGAAAAAAGTGCCAAAAAACCCATAAGAACAAGAGACAACCAACTATCATCAGAAATATTTAGTCTTTTCAGGGGAAAGATGTTTTGGACCTGAGCAAGAGGATGGCATAGGTTTGAATTCTCAGTGAATATGCCCCTCCATGTGAGCCAATATGGTTTCCATACAATCAAGGTTCTCTTGGATGCGTCGATGTCCTCTCCAAAGACTGACTAGTCTATCATGCACATCCCATAAATTTTGATGAATGTGACTCATGAAATCTATGATGTCATTGTGATCACCTTGTTAGGCCCGTTTGAGCTAATCCAAGGAAATAGTCAACTGTCGAATGACACAAGCATTGTATTCTGAGAAGGAGGCACTAAAAATTGAGGGAAAAGACTGAGAGGGTGGCGAGTCCATAGTTTCTCATGACCCTCCTCATTTTGTTGTTTCCATACCTGAAATACCATCGCCTCCATTCCTTGTCACTCCTAACCTCGATTATGAGGCATATTCAACACCCACCTCTCAATTTATTTCCCAAGAAAGGAGAAGTCTCTGTTGCACCAACTTGTTTGATTAAATAGTCAGGGATTCCCAATTCATTCTTGGAGCCTCAAACTTCCCCGTCGCCAATTGCAAATACCTCTCACTATTGAGATGCCTGCAGGCCACCACATAAACCACACAATATTGAAATATAACATCCACTTCGCTACTACCCAACTCTAACCCCATGAATATTACATCCATCAACCCCCCCAAGAGGGTTGAAAGAACCTTAACCTGGTGTGCATAGGTTTATGAAGCTTCCAAGGCCACATTAATAGCTACCCATCTAGGCTTCCTACTTTCCAAAAATTACCAAACCTATGCACAATCAAAGTCCAAAACACTTGCAACAGTAAAATGTATATGGTTAGAATTCACCACCTACCAACAAAGAACCAAGCTTCCCACCTTCCTTAATGAAAACAGAAAATGCAAGCCAAAATGCACCTTGTTAGATGATCACTCCACCCATACATACACAATGAAATTAAATGTTGTTAACATGAAATTAACTAGCACAAATTGAATATCCAGGATTAAATCTTTATGCCTTGTGTGAATCCAGAGAGCTTGCAATAATAGAGTCTGTCTGCTCCTCAAAAATTCTCCCATCGCACAACTCGATTTAGAGATTACAATTACCCTCACATTGAAACTAATTCTCTCTTTGGCTGTCAAGAAAAATTCCTCTCATAATTCCCCCTACCATCATTGGGTTGGGACAGGGAGCCATCCCCTCATACTTCTCCACACAACTCAACACACAAGCATACAAAATACCATTCACCCTCATTTTACCCTAATACATCTACCATCGCTAGACATACCACTGGTTTCTCATTTGGTACAGATCACCAATGAATGAAATGGCTAGAAAAAAAATCATTAATTTCCACCCTGTAGTGGCTTGGGGCTTCACACGAGAGTGCATGTAGCCTAATTGCTACAAAATAACTCAAGATATGTTGAGAGGATACGTGGGGTGGTGAACCCCAACCTCAATCCCCATATCCCAATAATCTGACACCTCCATCGGGGAAGTATTAATAAGTTTTGAATATAAACTAATAATTTATTTATTATATAATATAATTGATATTTAATTTTAGCATTGAAGCATCAATTCTTTTGTTTGGTATTGGAGCATTAATTCCCCACTATGATCTTGAACATAGGTATCAGTGTACCATTCGACTTGGAGCATCGATGCATTACTTTCGTCTTGAAGCACTAGTGTTCTACTTTAGTTTGAGAGCATTGGTGCTCCACACTACAAGGAAAACACCTTCTACTGGAGGACTGGTAAAACTTTCCCCCTTATCCATTTATAGCAGAGGTTGCTAACAATGTTAAGATTTTATAAAAATAATAATTTGTTAAGATCAACTTGGTATTATGTAAATTTAGGAAATGCATGCTTATTTAGTATGCATTTTAATTATCTAATATGATGGTCACAATTATGTTTTAAACATGAAGTGATATGATAAGTCATATCCCCCACAAAACTATTGGAAATATGGATCCATTGTTTAACACCCAATTGGTCCATGGTATTTGTGTAAAAAATATGGAGGGTCATTTGCTAATGATTGAATATAAAAAAACACTACTATGCAACTTATTTTCATTTTGCATTAATATATTGCATCAAGTGCCCACATTGCCTAGGGCCATGGATTGTTTCCCTCTTTGAGAGTTTTAACTTCATAATACATTGGTTTATCAATTAGTAATTGATATGTGTGAATGATTGTCTTAAGGTGTTTCACTTGTGTGGATATACCATGTTTCCCAAACATTTCACTGAAACACTTATCAAAACCCACTTTGAATGTTGATCAAGATCATGAACTTGTATTGCCATTTACATTAGGAACTTCTAGATTTGATTGTTTCTAAGGATTTATGGAACAAGAAAACCATTATAGTTCATTCAATCACTATATTTAGTTAGAAACATTTTTTTCATTTCACTAGCAAATTTTTATGTTTTCCTGATCAGGAGATCAAGTCCTTAATGGAAAAATTCTCAAAAAATTAGTTGCTCAAAATTGGTCCAAACTAGAACAACAAGAAAGAGCTTGGAAAAAAGATCCTGTAGATGCGAATGACACTGAAAACGGACGCTGTATGAGAAAGTTATTCAAATTTGAATTTTCTCAATTTCAGGTAAAAAAAGGCCAGTTTGAATTTATAAAAAATTTTATTAAAAAAATATTCCACAGAATATTCTGGGAATATTCCAAGGAATATTCTATAGAATATTTTGCAGAATATTCCACTAGCAGCCAATCACAGGGCGCCACGTGGCCCCAAGGGTCAAGTGAAAGTGTTTATCAAAATATTGTTTGTCGCGGGTAGGAGTCGACCCCGGGTCAGGGCAGTAGCAACTGAGCGACCCAACCATCGGGCCATGAGTAGTTCTTATTAATCATTTGTGGGAGATTTTATTTAAAGTTTAAACTTTGTTTGGGCGGGGCCCGAAATGGGGCCAGCCCCTAAGGGCTAGCCCCCCCTCTCCATATAACCATCGCTCGGAACCGGGAGGAAATTTCATTGGCGCGCCGCGAGACGGGGTATGGTCACAAGGTTAATCGCCCGGTGCGGAGGTGCATTTAAATATATGGTTTAAAACTTTAAACAATGCTGAAATAAACTCAAGTCCGTTCAACAACTTTCGATTGGTGCGGTCCTATGGGCCTTATCTTTTAGCACCACGACCTGGCGGTGTTATGGCGGAGCACCCAACTTTAGCGCCGACCCCTAAATTGTCGACTTAACTGGAGTTCCACCAGATTTGGTGGAGCTTTCCTAGCCCTAACTGGGCAAAGTTAGTTTTGGCCATAACTTGGGCTGGGGAAGGCCTTTTGAAACAATTTTTTGTTTTTGTTTTGGGGGGTATTGGAGCATTCTGAAGCTATTGGAACAGGTTGCAGAGCCATCAGGGCACCCTGTCAGTGATTTTATCAGCGAATTTTCTTGTGGAGCCACCAGGGCTATGGGAATGATCAGCTGTATTGGGCTATATTCATTTGTTTGAGGTGAATGAATAGTCAATTTTTACTGTTTCCAGCACTCTGATTCTGAATTTGCAGCTATTTCATCCTTTTGAGGCTTTCTTCATGGTGTAATACTTAATTTGAGCATTAATAAAAGAGGGAAAAGCCTATTTGCAGGCTTTTGGACCCAGTAGAGGTAGCCCAAGAGAGGGGTGAACTACTTAAACAAATGCTTAATATTATGCTGTGCATTCTTGCTGCTTGTTTCCAGAGTTTACTACATTAAACAATAATTTTTAATAAGTCCACTTTTCACAATGAGACTTATACAATGATCAAAACTCATTTGTTCAATTTCAAACCACATTACTTCCTTTGCAGAATACCTTAAATTTCTTATTCACACATAAAAATTTGTTAATGAATACTTTACAAACAGAACAAATACTTTCATTGCCGGATCGTTTTAGTGTACTTCATATTTCTTTAGGCAGAGCCAGTAAGAGGGCCAGAAGCTTCTGGTTTCATCCTTTCTAGTAAAGGTGAAATAACCAGTAAAAGCCCCTATTGTCTATCTTTGTATAAGAAATATTTTGTTCACACATTTCAGATCAGATTGATATCAGAGCTCTAGGTTTTCCTCAAAATTTTGTGAATTTTGTGCAAGAAAATTGTGTTGTTCTACAAATTTGATGCTTACTAGGCTGAAATTGAAAAGAGGGGAAGGTCAATTGGTTAGAGAACAAGATAATCCTCAACCAAGGAGGACTAGGGTGCCATTATATCCACCTTCCATTTCATCCTCATTAGCCTTAGAATCAGCCACAAACATGTCTTCAAGAGAAGGATAAGTACATGAAGAAATGGATCCCAAGGAAGAAGAAAGAGTCTTTAGAAAAGCTTTCTTGGACATGAATGAAATGGTTAGGATCCTCTATCAAGAGAGAAATGATAGGATTGCTAGAGAAGGGTCTAGAAACCAAAGAGAAGAAGGAGATTCTTCAGGAGGGAAGAAAGACAATGAGAAGTCTAAGAAAGGGAATGGAGGAAATGGTGATCCACCATCTCCATCGTCATCCTCTTCCACAACATAATCCTCTTCAACCTTTGTAAATCAGTCACACAAAACAAAAACATCTCTTAGAAATCCTTTGTTAAATATTTATGTAAAGTTTGATTTGCCGATGTTTAATGGTGATGTGAATGCATAAAAATTGGATAATTGGATTAGATAGCTGGAAGTCTATCTAAGAATTTAGAATTTGCATGATGATGACACAAAAATCCAATTAGCCTCATTGAGAATGGATGGAGCAACTTTGGTTTGGTGGGAAGCCAAGACCAGAGAGGAAATTAAAAAGCATGGTAAGATAACTCTAACTTGGACTGAGTTTATTACTGCTATTAAGAAACAGTTTTATCCTCTTGCTCATATTCAGAAGGTGATTATGAATTGGAAAAATTTTAGGAAACTTAAGGGTCAAAATGTGCAAGATTATACCCAAGAGTTTAGAAGGAGAGCACTTCTACTTGGGGTTGATTTACAGAGTCAAGACACTTTGTTAAATTACATAGGAGATTTGCACAATTACCTTCAACATACTATTCTAATGTTTAATCCTACCAGCTTAGATGAAGTCTTTGTCCAGGCTACACATTTAGAAGCTAGAGGAAAGAATACTTTTGATGAGGATAGTAATTTCAAAAACAAAGGAAAGAAAAGAGTTGCAAATTCAAGAAAAGAAAAAGGAAAGTTATTTTGCAAGAACTGTTCGAAGACAAGTCATGATGAAGATCATTGTTGGAAGCTTCATCCTGAACTGAAACCAGAAAGATACAAGAACAAAAACAAGACCAAAGAAAAGGAGAAAACTATAGCAACAGTTGAGCAAGACTTAGGGTCAAACTCAAGTGATGAGACAAAAAGCATCGCCATGGTTTTAAAGAACATTAAGGGGAAAGAAATGGTGCAAGACACAATTCCCAGTTCTAGCTCTTTGAATTGTCACTAAGATACTCATGAAGAAAAGAGGAGGATAGAGCTTTTCCATGTGAGGGTAATTTCAAAACATACCAAAATTGACACACTGTTTGATAATGGGTCACAAGCTAATCTCATATCTGAAGACTTGGTCAAGCAGCTTAAACTTGAGACCATTCCACATCCGAAGCCTTATCCACTTGGATGGATATGCAAGGATGCCAATTTTCAAGTCTCAAGAAAGTGCATATTGCGCTTTGCAATAACTACATATTTTATTGACACAGTTGAACTTGATGTGGTGCTGCTTCATATCTCAGGTATTGTTTTGGGAATTCCTTACTTATTTGACAGGAAGGCCATCTTTCATCGCCATGAAAACAAGTATCACTTGTTCAAAGATGGTAAAGAGTACATTGTGAGAGCACACAAGAAGAAGCTGGAATCTTCTTTACTCCATGCAAGTCAATTGAAAAGACTGGTTAATGCAAGTCAAAGTCTAACTTTGTTAATGTTGAAACGACAAGATTTGGAGCATTCACCTTTTTATGATGTTGCTAATGATTTGTCTCACTTTAATAACAGTTTGTCTTTGAAAGAAGTTGATGTTATGTTGCACAAATTACCTTTTGGGTCAGCCAATGCAGTGAATGAAGTGTCAAAGCAAAGCAGTGCAAGCAAGGAGGACACACAATTCAACATGGGACAAAGTTAGTTTCAGAATGGTAGAATTCACCATGGGAACAGTTTGCAAGGTGAAAGTTATTTTAAGTCTTCTGGGAAGTTTGATAAGTGTAGAAAAAGTTTGTTTTTTGCAGATTACAATTGCTGTTCTGCAAATTTTAATCATTTTCATCATGACTTTGTCAATCTTAGCAATGGTCGATCAGTTGATTCCAGAGACGGTTTATCATTTTCTCAAAAGCTCCATTTGATGAAATCAGGTAGATTTTAGATATTCAAGGGTGGAAGAGTGGAGAATCAGTCTCCACATTATTAGTTTCACTAATCAGAGATCTTTTGGGGTCCAAAAGCTTCCCATTTGGGAGGTGTGATCAAGAGATCAAGTCCTTAATTGAAAAATGCTCAAAAAATTAGTTGCTCAGAATTGGTCCAAACTAGAACGACAGGAAAGAGCTCAGAAAAAAGATCCTATAGACGTGAACGACACTGAAAACGAATGATGTATGAGAAAGTTATTCAACTTTGAATTTTCTCAATTTCAGCTAAAAAAAAGGCTAGTTTGACTTTATAAAAATTTTTATTAAAAAAATATTCTACATAATATTTTGGGAATATTGCAAGGAATATTCTATAGAATATTCCACTAGCAGCCAATCAGGGTGCCACGTGGCCAGCCCGGAGGCCGCCACGTGGCCCTAGGGTCAAGTGAAAGTGTTTATCAAAATGTTATTTGTCGCGGGCAGGAGTCGACTCCGGGTTGGGGTGGTAGCAACCGAGCGGCCCAACCATCGGGCCATGAATAGTTCTTATTAATCATTTGCGGGAGCTTTTATTTAAAGTTTAAACTTTGTTTGGGCGGGGCCCGAAAGGGGGCCAGCCCCCCCTATCCATATAACTGCCGCTCAGAACCGGGAGGCAATTTCATTGGCGCACCATGAGACGAGGTATGGTCACAAGGTTAATCACCCGGTGCGGAGGTGCATATAAATATATCGTTTAAAACTTTAAACAGTGCCAAAATAAACTCAAGTCCATTCAACAACTTCCGATCAGTGCGGTCCTATGGGCCTTATCTTTTAGCACCACGACCTGGTGGTGTTATGGCAGAGCACCCAACTTTAGCGCCGACCCCTAAATTGTCGGGCTTAACTGGAGTTCCACCAGATTTGGTGGAGCTTTCCTAGCCCTAACTGGGCAAAGTCAGTTTTGGTCATAACTTGGGCTGGGGAAGTCCTTTTGAAATGATTTTTTTTGTTTTGTTTTGGGGGTATTGGAGCATTTTGAAGCTGTTGGAATAGGTTGCAGAGCCATCAGGGCACTCTGTCAGCGATTTTTTCAGCGAATTTGCTTGTGGAGCCACCAGGGCTATGGGAATGATCAACTATATTGGGCTATATTCATCTATTTGAGGTGAATGAATAGTCAATTTTTACTGTTTCCAGCACTCTGATTATGAATTTGCAGCTATTTCATCCTTTTGAGGCTTTCTTCATGGTGTAATACTTAATTTGAGCTTTAATAAAAGAGGGAAAAGCCTATTTGGAGGCTTTTGGACCCAGTAGAGGTAGCCCAAGAGAGGGGTGAACTGCTTAAAAAAATTCTTATTGGTTATGCTGTGCATTATTGCTGCTTATTTCCAGAGTTTACTACATTAAACGATAATTTTTAATAAGTCCACTTTTCACAATGAGACTTATACAGTGATCAAAACTCATTTATTCCATTTCAAACCACATTACTTCCTTTGTAGAATACCTTAACTTGCTTATTCACACATAAAAATTGGTTAATGAATAATTTGCAAACAGAACAAATACTTTCATTGCCAGATCGTTTTAGTGTTTACTTCATATTTCTTTAGGCAGAGCCAGTAAGAGGGCCAGAAGCTTCTGGTTTCATCCTTTCTAGTAAAGGTGAAATAACCAGTAAAAGCCCCTACTGTCTATCTCTATATAAGAAATATTTTTTTCACACATTTCAGATCATTTCCCAAGACATGATTATTTATATTAGATCTGGAGTTATACAATTTCATTTTGTTTTTTAACAATCTCTTTCATTATGTTTTAATATTTCATTTCAGTTTAAGTTTTCAATTTTCTCCCTTTCCAATTTATGTACGCTCTTTGTTGTGAGTCTCATATGATCACAGTAAATAATAAATAGAGCTAAAAATTATGTGTATTTTGTGTTTTCCATGCATTTTTTGTGATTTCAATGAATCAAATATGGAAAGTAAACTTAGAGTTTTTAGGTGGACTAATCAAAGTCTAACCCTAAGCTTATAAGGTTTTATATTTTTTATGAAAAAATTGCTCATTTTTTCTCTTATTCATGTTGAATTTTTTTCATGAAAAAATAAATGTTTGAGATAAAAGAGTTAATAAAAAAAAATGAATAAATCCTCTTCTCCTCGCTCACATTTGTCATATATTTGTATTAATACACTTGATTAAAAATTACTCTATTAAAATTCCCCGATGGGAGTGTTTTATTTTATGGATAGATGGAGCGGGTGGCGTCGGCTGTGCCTGTCCGGCCTCCATGCGCTCCCCATACCCTTGATTAATGATTTATAATGTGAAGGGACGACCATTCTCGCTGTCAAGCATGAAGGCATTTATTAAACTGGGCCTGTGCCATTTGCATGGTTGTGTTTGGTTGTGGAGGGAGATGAGTTGGGTGAGAGGAGAGGAGAAGGTTACTGTGTTTTTGTGTGCCCCTCTGAGGTCTTGGCCTTGGGGGAGAAGCGACGAATGAAATTTAGGTGGTGTATAGTGGTGGATGGAGGTGGAATTAAGCGACCTCTGGGACCTTGGGACGAATTCAAACATTGGTAGGAGCTGTGTCGAGTATTTCGGCACCAGTGGTGGACCGTTGATACGTGGAGCAGAGGAAGCAGGGGCTAACCCTAACAATTTGAAGGTGGACAAGAGGGAGCGGGGGCTAACCCCAAAAATTTGAAGGCGAAGTGTCTCCTGCTAGTTTTCGCAGGGAAGGGCGCTCAATTTTTCATTTAGGGACACTGATTTAATGTGGAATTGAGACGAGGTGGGTGGCCATCAGACCCCTCCAAGGTGGCTATTGAAAATTGGTGGTTGGATCTATGGTGCATAACCATAGCTACCTCGCACATTTTTTTCAGGGGACAAAGTAAGTGCGTCTTCTATCTCCTCTTGGTTTTCGGGGGATGGGGTGGTGCGTTGTCTTTCTCTGCTTGGTTTTCGGGGAAGGAGGAAAGTCCATGTGTTTTGTCGTTATTGCATTTTGGCGAGTGTTTTGGATAGGGGAGTCTACTGGGATGCTATGTCAAAGGGGAAGGCCGTTCCATGGAGGAGGAAACCTGAGGCAGGTCGAGGAACTAGTGAGGGAGGGGGGAGCTTTGTCTGGTTCGAAGAATAACTGCGAGACTAAAGAGGCTGCTGCTGGCGCTCCAAGTTGAGTGGTCGCCCCTGCCACCTTGGATTCAATTGATGAAAAAATCAAGAACATCCAACTAAATGTCGACGTTCTCTGAGAACAGAGGTATGAATATTGTGAAGATCTCATTGCGTACATTAATGACATCCCATTTAGTCAGAGTAAAATCATGGAGCAACTTGAAAATTCGAGATGCCAACACAAACGCATCAATTACCACCTTCGCAGTTTGGAAGTGAGGGTGGAGCATATTGACTATCATACGCATGAATTTTCTGGTCATAACACAACTTCCCCTGTATTCCCCCCAACCCCCCTGTATAATATGCTACAGTTTCATGTGTTTTTTTTTTGATTTCTTAGTATGTCAGGGCCTTTAGGCCATGCGAGAATAAATCATGTATTCATTTGCTCATGTCTTCCTCTAGGCCCCATTTTCAACTAGTCTGGTCGGAATGAGAGAAAGGGGCCTGTAGAGATGAATTTTGTAATCTGCATTTTGAAGATAATATAATATTTGAACCTTGACTGAAAAAAAAAAAGAAAAAAAGAAAGAAAGAAAAAAAATCACTCACATTTGTCATATATTTATATTAATCCACTTGATTAAAAATCATTTTATTTTATTAAATCACTTGAGTTATGTATTTTCATTATATCACTATCGGAAAAATATCATGTATCTCTAAGATATAACATAAATTTATTGTTAAACACATTTCATTTAAATTATAAAAGTGAATTACTTAAAAATAAATTTTAATGTTATTTTATAATTTGGTTAATTTTTGTATGCAATTTTAATTTATAAAGTTTTATTTATTTATTTTAAACTATTAATTTCCATTATAAAAGTGATTTTTGTGTTGACCATTATTAATTTAATAATGATCAAAGAAATTTATAATGTTTAATTTTGAAAAATAAATATTTATTTTTCAATATTCTTAAAAAAAATATTTTGCAAGTATTTAATTGGACCACAACTTGAAGGTCTTATTGTAGCTTTTTCATAATATAATGCCACGTGGATAATAGCCTCACATATATTATGTGATAATTTATGAACATGGTTGCAATATTCATGCATGAATTTTAGATATTTGTTTATTGATTTTTTATTTTAAACTTTGTAGATACATTCAAAAATAAACTTCTTGAAAATAAATCATACTCAGGTAAAGAAAGTAGTAAAATATGTTTGGGCTGGGGCCAAATCAACCATCGATACAAGACAACAAATCAAGCTTCCTGTTACATAATTAGCAACATTTCAAGGAATGTAGAGTTGTGAAGGATTTCCATCGTTTATGCTAAGGTCACCTTGCAGGAGAAGGCATCCTTTGTTTACATTGTGATCAACTTCTTTGTTTGAGCTTCCAAGGATGTGGAAGAATTGGAAAGAAGAGAAGTCAAACAAGGTGAACTTCAGTCTACGGAGGATCTTGTTTAGGACTGAATCATTGAATTGATCTTTCGAGTGTAGTTTTTTTATCAAGATTTCAGAGTCTCCAAAGGCTTGAAAATATCTAATGCCTTTCTCACGTACAATTTGGAAAGCTTTTAACAGGCCAAGGATTTCTGCTTGGTTATTTTTTCACTTCCCGAGACCCCAGATGAAACTGTCTCTTCTTTTTCCAGCTCCTGCTGTCCCGGGGTTTCCTTTGGGGGCTCCATCGAAGAAGATTGTTGCTTTGCCCTGCTTCCTCCACCACACTTGAAATATTTGATCCGATTCCCTTAAACACCATCCTGGATTTCTAGCAACCGATCTATGTATTGGGTTTCATTCACCCCATGGTTGGGAACTGATGATCGATTCGATCTTCGAAAATGATGGATTTTCCCGAAGATATGATAATATGGAGAGGACTAGAGTGTTTTTCCGAAGCATGAACAAAATGGGATAGAGGCACCCTTGAAAAAGATTCAACTATTTCATTAGGAATTGATGATTTTTTACCAATGCCTTCCAAAGGATGGGTCATCGAAGATGCATGATTTAACCAAAGGACGTATAATATATAGACTTAGCAACAAATATTAAAACGATTGAATGCGATTTTATTTTTGTCCCAGAAGACAAATGTCCCTATCCATTTATTTTCATCTGGAGGAGAGAGTGATCAGGTTTATGGGCTTGGTTTCTCATGGTTTCAAAGAGGAGGGCTTTGGCTTTGGCAACAACTGAAGAGGGAGTCCAAGAAGTGTTGTTGAAGATCTGTTCATTTCTAGCAAGCCAAATTTTCTAGCAAACATACTTGGGGATCTTGTGCCAAATATGAAACCAAAGGACCTTGTTGGAGATAGCCTGAGGGTATCGCTCCTTCCATGTGGAATATAGATCCACAACAGAGATTTGAGAAGGAGCTGCACCATTGAGACCATGAAGGGTAAAGTTCCACACTTATTTGGTGAAGGAGTTGTCCACAAAGAGATGGTCTGTGGTTTCAAGAGAATTCCTGTAGAGAGCACATATGTGAGGGTCTGCAATGCTTCTTTTCAATATCCCCCCCCCTGTCAAGATCTTCTTGTGCATTAGGATCCGGAAGAAAAAATCGATTTTGGGGAGGCCCCTGGGATCCCACATCAGATTCCAAAAGCTATCTGGAATGTTCCTCTCTCGCTATGATTGAAAAGGTAAAAACCACACATAGCTGTGTAGGTTCCAGAGGTACCCCAACACAAAGAATCAGTAGAAAGCTTGTGGACTGGAGCAACATCCCTTAACTCTGCTTTGAGTATTTCTTGTTGCTGTTGCTAGTGCTCCAGAATTTCGGGAAAGACCCAAGAATTCTAGTTTCCTGTCTCATCCCACTCAGAAATATCCTAAGATGTATGAATTCCGTGCCAAGACATCCAATCCCGGATCTCTTTTAGAGCTTCAGAGTTGGCAAGGGGCAAGTGGCCCATGATACAGACTTTCCACAACTTGATTTTTTTTCCATTTCTAGGAATGCAATATAGGTGTTTCTGAAAATTTGATTCCTCTCCTACAGAGGTTCCAAATAAGAAATCCTTTCATGTTGCTGTTTGCCTGCAAATTCCTGAGGGATGCACCTTTAACATATTTTATTCTTAGGATTCAACTTACTAGGTTATTTGGCTCAGTGTGAAGCTTCCACAGGATTTTACAACCGAGTGAGATATTGGCGTGAGCAGGATCTCTAATCTCGAGCCCACCTTCTTGAATTGAACATTTCACCATTTCCCAACTGATTAAGTGGAAATTCTGCTGGTTTCCTTTACCTCCTTGCCTAAGGAAATTGCGAAGAAATTTAGACATCTGTTCAGTAATGGTCTTGGGTGCCAACAAGAATGAAGATTGATATATGGGTAAAGCGGAGAGCACCGATTTAATGAGGGTGAGTTTTCCACCATTCATGAGCCATTATTCACCCAAGAATTCGATTTTAGCTTTGATTTTACTAGTCACTTCAACCCACAGAGAACCCCTATTGATTCCGAGAGTTAGTGGCAATCCCAGATATTTGATTTTGTCCGAGTGTGCATAGCCTGTAAAGCCCAGGATTTTCGAAAATTTCTGAATTTCGTGCTCATCAGCATTCCAACCATAAACAACACTCTTGCTGTCATTTATGAGAGCGCCAAAGACACTGCAGTATCTGTGAAGAGTGGCTTTGAAGGTGTTAGTGATCCTGGTGGAGACTCTGCCAAGAAGCAAGGAGTCATCAGCAAAGAGTGCATGGTTGATGGGCTCCAACCCATTCGAGATTCTAAGACCAGGAGCAGTCCCAACGGAATTTTCAATTGACAACTTCTTATTGAGAGTGTCAGCCATGAGGATATACAATAAAGGGGAGAGTGGGCATCCTTGCCTTAATCCCCTCATGGCTCGTGTTGAGTCATGAAGGTGACTGTTTTAAAGGTAACCTTAATGATTTTCATTAATTATCAACCTAGGGAAAGTCTTGTTATTTCAAGAGTGTAAACAAAATAAATGCAAGTGACATCAGAGGTTAACTACTCTAAATCATTATAAGGAATATTGTTTAATTCTCGAAGTTCAGTCAAACCAACCTAAAAGTGAATTGTGAAATAATTCAAACTATTCAAAGGAGCTAATTATGTTCTAAGATGATGCAGCAATAAATACTCAAGATTGAAAAGAATAGATTGCAATTGAACAACACACTTTGATGAATTGAACAACTACCTTAATGAATTGAACATCAATCCTGATAAATTGAACAACAATCAATTATTCTAGATTTTGCAATGGAATTATATTTTAATCAACTAATAACATATTTCATAATTAAATATCAACCAAACACTCATAATTATGATAAAAATATCCAAATATTAACTATACGCAAAATTGAACAACAACCGTGCTAAAACTAGTCTAACAATTGTAAAAGCATTGATTCCAGAGAAGAGGACATGAATGATAAACTAGTCTAGTGAAAAGGAAGCTATAACATCTCACGCTTGTGATTAACCAATTAAATGATATTTTATGAAACACAATGGATAATTGGAAATGAAAATTCTGTAAAAAAACATATATCACAGAAGTAGTATGAGAAACCCCAGGGCTGGGCCCAAAGCCACTAGAAGCCTACAACTAAGGAATACTCAGAGGTTGTTTATTCCAAAAATTCCAAATTCTTCATTAATCCACAGAGAAATACATTAGTAAAAACTTGATGATTATGTCCAAATATGTTTATTACAGGAAGATTATATTACAGTAACTGTCCTTCGTCTTGTTCACCCTTGACCTTTTATAGCTTAAAGGCAAATTCAAAAGTAGTAATAGATCCTTCTCATTATGAGACCCTGCTGCTTCATGGCTATTTTTTGAGCATTCCAAGAGTAGGTGTGCCTCTACATCTTGTGGTGACTCATAGGAGCTGATATGATTCTGTTCGCCTTCCTTGTCTGTTGTCTCTTGGTCATTCGGTCAACAGTTTGGCTATTTTTCTTCCCTATCAATAAAGACATCGACAACTCAGTTTTTACGTTATTAAACACCTTTTATCCCTTAATTCACTCTACCTTATTTTTTCATTATTTTCCTTTACTTTATTACTAATATGAAGGGAAAATATATAAAATTGAATGAAAAATTGTGGTAAAGAAGGGGGTGAAACGTACCTTCCTCTTGGTCCAACATATTCCCATGCTTACATTTTTGCAGGTCCTTGTGCAAAAAAATGGTTGAGGTGTAGCTGGGTTAAAGAATATGCAGGGTATACCTTTTCTTTGTAAAGTCTGTAGCCATGTATCTGTTTAATATTTGAAAATGTTCAGTTTGTGTGCCCCTTTGGTAACTCATAATCATGATGATAGTCTTCAGGGGGTACCAAATGATGGGGCATCTGTATCTACACCCTATCCATGTAGGACCCATGTTCAAAATTAGGTTGTTGTACAGAAGGAACCTGGAAGAAGAAGCTTTGAAGTTCCTATACCCAAATGGCTCTTTGTTCTTCACATGATTTGTAGAGGCTAGCCATCTCTATTTGGCTGCTGCTAATGCTTCTTCCTGAATGTCATGGAAGTATGCCCGCCCATTCTGCACAATATCCCTATGAATAGGTCCCAATTTGGATATCACTCCTTTTCGTTGCATGAATTTCTTATGTTGGGTAAACAAGTATAGGGGCTTAGTAGGTTCCCCTCTAACCCATAGATCTAGGCCATGCTCTCTTTTATGAAAGGTGTTGTAGGCCTTATCCCATCTAGTTTGGTTTTTGGCAAAGGACAGAAAAGCCTGGAACTAAACGTCCCCTATGAAGGGGCTGGGGTTACTGTTCCTATCCTCCTATAGAAAGAAATTGTGTAAATACATTTCACACAAAATATGTTGGACCTGCTCATCCTGCTCATTGCAACACTAGACAAATTCCTCAATGGTTTTAAAAGTAGTGGGCTTCCCTGCCCTGATAGCCTTGATTTTCAACAATAAATATCGTTCCAATAAGAATAAAGCATAATTAGTGGCTGGTAACCTACAAGTAAATACATCTGAGTAAAGAGAGAAAACCATATTGGTTTGCTTCTTAGCTTGTTCCACTTGATCCTATGCTTTCTTCACTTTTGTCATTTCTTCCCTGAGTTGGGTAAAGGTTTCGTCCTCAGTTGTAGAAAGGTATTTGAATCGCTTTAGTAGTGCCTGATGTTCTTGTAAGGGTACTACTTCCTTTTTTCACTGGGACAATTCATGCCGGACTTGAATTAATTCGTTGTGAAACTTTTTATTGGCAACCTTTTCTACTAGGGGAGTGTAGGCAGGTGTTACCTCTGTTTGAGTCCCCTTATCTTCTGTATGTTTTAGATTTGTTTGCACAAAGACTTCAGCAATGTGTATCAACTCCATTTGTATAGAGGCTTCAACATTATCCATTAACTCAGTCTATACAGAAACTTCAGTGGTATCTATTAAATTGGTCTGTATAAAGGCTTTAGCATTGTCTATTAAATCAGTCTATACATAAATTTCAGCAGTATCTGCCATTTGGGTAGCAAAATATGTTTGGTTTCCCATGGTAGCCAATTCCTTCTCAGGCTTCCAAGCCTTGTTTTCTTCTTCCAACCATTTCCTTAGTCATTTTTACCATTTTTCTCAATTTCTTACATTTCCTGCTCTTTTTCCTATCTTATTCTCAAATGATTTTTCTTTTAGCAAGGTTTTGGCAGGAGAAGGAGGAGCAGTGGCTTCGGTTTCAGAAATGGTTGTGCCAGTTCTAAGGTTATCAACAATGGTGTTTTATTTAGGCGTCCAAGAGGTTATTTCAGCATTAACGTCCTGTCTGGGTGAGATAATATTTCCTTCAGGAGTCAGGGGAACTGTCTCAATGCTTGCATTTTGTTCTAATAGAACAATGTCCCCTGATTGGTTTCCAAATTCAGATATTTCTTCTCTCTGGTCTTCCCTACTCACCCATTCATTATCAGAGGGAGATAAAACCCTCAAAGCCTGCAATTCATCATGGTGGGGTAGTATTTAATTGTGGCCAGAGCTGCTAGCAGTGACAAACTGGTTCAACAGGTCCCTCTATTCCTCGGATTGTTCAAATGAGCTTCCAATTTCACGAGATGCTCTCATTTGCTCAAGTACTTGAGCCATTTCATCTTCGTAGTCTTTTAAGAACACATTTTGAGGGCTTGAAGGCAGTGTATGGGATGGTCCCGCCTCATCTGGAAATTCATAGGTGTTTTACTATAATTGCAACCTTTCAGACCATCTCAGTTTTCCTAGTTCTGAGGTCGAAACGTGGGTTCTCTTCCCTCTTTCTCTCCTGGGTATGGTTATTCTAGGGAGTTCAATCTCTGCTCTGATAGGGTTTTCTTTAGGGGCAGACAGGGCAAGATTAACAAAGCTGTCCCAAGTTATTTGATGTTTTCTTAGCTCATGAATGACAATCAATTTAATCAAGCCATGGTGGATGACAACTTCTTGGGGGTTTTTAAACTTTATAATTTAAACATTAGTATTTTGCAATACATAATTTAGGAAAAAGGGAAAATTTACTGAAAATTTTCGCTTGAGAACATCTAATAGTTTAAGTTGGCAAGAATTTACCACATCTTGGCATCTGTCGCATGTGATATATATTTGAATGAAAACTGCCAATTCTTGCCAAGGCTTTTGCAATGACACAAGATTAATACCCTTCCCTTTTCGTTCCAATGGTTCACCTGGGTCCTGGTACACTGAGATTGCTTCTTGTAGAAGGACATGTTTTTCAGTCCATCTTTCTCCTTCTATTGGTAGTTTGGAGACCTCAGCGATGATTTCCTCAGCGACCGGTATGATTCTTCTTCTGACTATGGTATTCCCTTCCCGCATGTTTTGCAGGAATTCAACTGCTATCTCTGTGTTAAAGCCTTGTAGTGTGTGTAGATATGGAATCCAGCCAGCTTTCTGGAGAACTATGCAAGTTGATTCTAAGACTTGGGAGGTTGTGGGTTCATTATGGAGAGAATTCCCCCCCATGGCTATTGTGTTATCTGAACTGGTTTCTTCTTCTGTATGCGTTTATTTTAGCCGTGTTGGTTAAAACATTATAAACACTGCATGCGTTTTTTTTTAAATATATTATAAAAATGCAACCTCATGTCGTAAATGCAATGATATTTTAGTCCCATCAGCATATCCGAAGGAAGTTGCGTGGGTAATTCACATGCTTATTCATTATGAATATTTGTACCCCCTCCATCAGGATAAGGGCATCCATGGCCTTAAGCTCAAGAGAAATAGAAAGGTTGTAACAATCATGAATGCACATGAAGCAAAGGTCAGAAATTGGTAATCATCACAAATGTACGAGAGAAGGGCGTCCATGGCCTTGAAGCTCAAGAAAAGAGGAAATATTGCAACAATCATGAATGAACACAAGGCAAAGGTCAGAAGTTGATAATCATCACAACTGTACATTAGGTGGAAATGATCGAAGAAGGGGAGAAAAGCAGAGTAGTAATTATTATGAAAGGATGACCTATTTTGACGGTGTAGCATGACAGAAGCATGACAGGTGATAGATTATTATTGGCGCTGTCATCCCTTAATTCAACATGAAAAGATAATTCACTCATAGTTAATTATGTGGGTAGGTAGTGATAACACTTATTTAAGTAGTGCATTTATTTCAGGAATGGATCTATAGGAAATAGGGTATATAAAAGTAATTGGCTATTGTTAGAAAAATACTTCAATACCACAAGCAGAGCCACTGCTTCCAGTAGGAATTCATAGCCTCGACATGGTTGCTATTTTAACTCAGAAATGAGCCAGAATCCTCTATTTAAAAGTAGAAATTTTTCTTATTTTATGGAGAGACCACTGTGTTGGTGTGGTGGCCAGATAGTCATAGTGCCATTCACGAGGATTGTAACAGAGTGATCAGGCTGACTTGTGATGAGACATCCTGTCCTTCAAGCAGTTTTAGCTGTTGAGAAGGTCACTACCCTAGTGTGTTGGCCATTGTGGGAATGTCACCTATTCAAACCTTATGATCATGGTAGGTTGGCTTGTGATGAGACCCCCTATTCTCTCTTAAAAATTTTCACATAGACATAATATTTTTCTTTTTATTTATACATGGAGGGAGGCTCATTAAATCCTTAAGAGTTAGGGATGGTGTGAGAAGTAAAAATAATGCCAATACAATTAATACTCTTTATTCCTATATCCTCATGTCAAGGATAATTACTACTTGAGAGTGTAGAAAGATATACCAGCATAAGACTATGGAAATGAATAGTGTAATAATATGTCTAAACAGGAGATATCCAGCCCTTCATTATATAGATAAACCATGTCATCTTCCAGAGTAGAGATTTCCATCAAAATTTCAATTGATCACAATATTAGTAATATCACTGCTTTTATCCTCTTCAGGTGCCAATTCCTTTCCAAAAATGGATTTTATGGCGAGGATGCGTACAGGAAGAGTGGGTATTCGAAAGAAACCATCAAAAGACAAAAAAACATGCTTAAAAAAATAAATTATCCATTCCATTCGATTGAACAACCACTGTTCAATTGATTGAACAATAAAAATAACATCACGCAAAAAAAGCCGTTCATTTGAATTGAAAAAAAATTGTTCAATTCGATTGAACATCAGCTGTTCAATTGGATTGAACACCAAATGTTCAAAGGTTTTAACATAAAAAATAAACACAATAAAAAAAGACAGTCGTTCAATTGAATTGAACAACAACTGTTCAATTGGATTGAACAACAACTTTTCAATTGGATTGAAAAATAGTTGTTCAATTGGATTGAACAACAATTGTTCAATTGGATTGAGCAACATCTATTCAAACATTTGAACAAAAAAAATAAACACGTTAAAAACATAGCCATTCAATTGAATTGAACAGCAGCTGTTCAATTCGATTGAATAGCAGTTGTTCAATTGGATTGAATAATAGTTGTTCAAAGAGTTGAAAAACACAGATAAACATACTAAAAACGCACCCATTCAATTGAATTGAACAACAACTGTTCAATTGGATTGAAAAACAACCGTTCAGAGGTTTGAACGGAAAAAATAAACACATCCGTTCAATTGAATTGAACAATAGTTGTTCAATTCAATTGAATAACAACTGCTCAATTGGATTGAAAAACAACTGTTCAAAGGTTTGAACAACAAATCATACAAAAGAAAAGATAGAAAAAAATAAAAAGAATGCAGCTGTGAGCATGAAGAAGAGATGGAATGTACAACAATGAAAAAAACTATAAATTGTAGGAAACATATACACAATATTTACAAGAGGGGATAATTTTTTTTTATGAACTTAAATCTGTCGGGCCATCACCCCTTGCAGCTAAAATTTGGATGGTGGGGTTGTCACACACCTGCTAGCAGAAAGACTCTTTTCTAAGTGGTTTGTGATAAAGGCACACCCGATGTCCATTGAATTGAAAGGCAGAGCCAAATCCATCTATGGTGGTTAAGGTAATGGTACCATTTCTATGTACTTCCTGAATTTCGTATGGATCGAGCCACCTTATTTGTAACTTACCCGAGAAGTCTTGGAATCTGGAGTCGTAGAGGAGTGCCCAGTCTCCTTTCTAGAATGTCTTCTTTTTGATGGGGTTGTCATGCCACTTAACTTGTTGTTGTTGAATAATTTCAGTGCGTTGCAGAGCAAGTAGACGTGCTTCATCTAATTCATTTATTTGTTGGAGACTTCTAATCTGGGCCTCCGTCAAATCCACCCCCATTTCATGGGCTGTTATCAGAGTCTTTATTCCAAATTCAATGGGGAAAATTGGTTCCCTTCCAAATACCAGATGGTATGGAGAATATCCAGTGGTGTTTCGACATGTTGTGTGGTAAGCCCACAAGGCCTCTGGTAGTCTAGTAGCCCAATCCCAGTGATGTGTTGAGACTGTTTTCGTGAGAATTGCCTCAAGGAATTTGTTGGTGCTTTCAACCTGCCCGTTCACCTGCGGGTGGTAGGGAGAGGTGAATTTATGGGTGACATGGTGGTTCTTCAGAGTGGCCATGATTTTATTTCCCACAAACTGTTCCCCTCCATCAGTTATCACTTCCCGAGGTAAGCCATACCACACAAATAGCTCAAAAAGAAAATTTGTCACAAATTCTTCTGTAGCTCTCGATAAAGCCACTGTTTTTACCCACTTCATCACATAATCTGTGGAAACTAGTATGTAGGTCTTATGATTTTATGGCGGGTTGAAAGTTCCAACAAAGTACAGTGCCCACCGTTCAAAAGGTTCCACTACTAACTATGGTTGTAATGCCATTTCATCAGATTGGCCAGGGTGGCCCATTCTTTGGCAACTATCGCAGGCTTGGACATATTTCTTGGCATCTTTAAAAATTGTAGGCCAATAATAATCCATTTGCAATACTTTGTGCCCTGTCCCGTGATCTACAAAATAGCCACCACATGGTTCATCATGAAAGGCCCTTAGGATGTCATAAATATCGTCTTCTCAGATGCATCTACGTATATGCATATTAGCTCCTGTATGAAAAAGATATCCACCGATCCAGGAGAATCTAGCACTGTGCTAAAAAATCAGCTTCCGTTTCTTTGATGTCAAGTGTCTTGGAAGCTTCCCTACTGCCAGCTAATTTGTTACATCTACGTACCATGGTGTTTTTACTGCTATAGCGAACAAATGCTCATCAGGGAACTTTTCATCCACCGCTAGTGGGTCATATGACTTTGGAACCCTAGACATGAAATATGCAACTACATTCTCTTTCCCTGGGTGGTCTCTGATAGTTATGTCAAACTCCTGTACAAGCAACAACCAACGAGGCACTATTCCATTTGTAATAGGTTTATCGGCTAAGTACCTAATGGCAGAGTGATCGCTATATAGGGATACTTGATAGCGAGTTATATAATGTCTAAATTTATTAATAGAATAAATGACAGCCAAGAAATCATTCTTGGTCACTGTATAGTTTAATTCGGCAGGAGTGAGATTCTTTCTGATATAATAAATAGCATAGGGATTTTTATCTTATTCTTGACCGAGAACTACCCCTATCACTATGTCAGATGCATCTGAGGAAATGTGAAAGGGTAGCACCCAATTGGGGCCGCGTAAGACTGGTGCAGTCGAGACCAGTTTCTTCAAATATGAAAAAGAATTGTCACATTTATCAGACCAATGGAATTCAATATTTCCAGTTAATGCATACAAGGGTGAAACAATTTGTGAGAAATTATTTATAAACCTACGGTAGTACCCTACATCCCCAAGGAAATTACATACCTCTGTCTGAGTACAAGGCGTGGCTAATAAAATAATTACCTCTATTTTTTCCGGATCTACCTGTGTTCTAGCTGCAGAGATGTAGTGCCCTAGGATTACTCCTTCGGTCATCATCATGTGACATTTTTTGTTGCTCAAACACAAGCTAGTAGAAATACCTCGTTCCAATACTTTTTCTAGTGTTTGTAGTGCTTGATCAAAATCATCTCCATATGGAGTAAAGTCGTCCATGTAAATCTCGATCCCTTCATTTATTAAATCAGAAAAAATGCTAAGTACGACCCTTTGAAATGTTGTTGGGGCATTTCATATGTTATCACAAAATTGCACTTGATTGGCTGCTAATCAGACAACTTCATGTAACTGTTTCAAACCAACGTTGTGACTGAAGCTTAGCCTCTTCAGTCTGAGAGGGCTCTCTAAAAGGGGTTAATGATATTTGATAAAGATGAATCTAGATGGCTAACTCTACTTGGAAAATATCTTGATTTTGATGTGTGTAGGTTGAAAAGAGTAAAAGTCTACAATCATTGGGCTTATGGAGTTAGCAAATCAATATTTCAGTGGTGAGTTCTCTTGACATGGAAGCTGAGGTAGGTAAGAGTTTTTAGCAGAGGTAAATCACATATGGAACATGAAATAACACAACCAATTCACCAATAAAGGAAGTTAGAGCATACACACATGAATTTTGAGTATTAAAGATGAAAACCAATGCAAATGGTACACATATAAAATATATATTGGATAAACACTAAAAACTCCATCAGAATCTCAGGTTGGTCAAGAAAAAGTCCTCTGTATTACTGATATCAGTCAATTACATAAAGGTGTAGTATTTGAAAAAAATCTCCAACCCTTTACAAATTCGAATATATACCCTTTAATAGACTTGATTACATGAGATATGATCTGCCTCTTATCTAGATTCATTGAAATTTTCCTAATGACTCCTTGCATAACAAGAAAACATGTGCTTTAATGAGGAAATGACAGCTACACTATGAAACAATCCTTTTCCTAATAGGACTCAAACTGCTACTTATTACATCAACTATCTTATCTCTAAAAATAGTTACATATTTGACAACTAATACTTCACATGTTCGAATAGGCTGTGATAGAACTCATCACTACATGACATCTTAATTAGCCTCCTCAAAATCTGGAAACAAACCCTATTTTTCAGGAAAACTGGTCATTATCTTCAACAAATGGTTTGGCTGATGAGTTGTCTTCATATCATGGTCTTCAAGTCTTGGATGACTGCTAGAAAAGTCCCTTGATCCTTTGAAAGTGTCTACTTGTCCAAAACTGCCCAAAAACGTGCTCATTAACCTTCAAAACAACACACTACGAAAGTATGACAGTTTCGTAGCATACAAAAAAATGTCCTTTTCCATCAAAATTTCTGTTTCTTTTCTCTTGCATATTCCTCATTGTGCCTTGATACATCTTACATATCATTTCCATTGCTTGGAAGCTTCCCAAGGTGGTTTTAAATGCAAAAAGAAAACTACAAGTGGTTTCGTAGCGTTTTCCTGGCTTCAATCCTAGGAAACGCTACGAAACTGCTAAAAACTGTGTAAATTCCAGATTTATACCTAGCTTCAAAAATTTACCTTCTAGTTGTGCTAATTTGGTTTTCAACATGTCATTTACCTTTTAAAATATAAACCACCTGAAATTAGGACTCTTGAGGTGTTTCTTCCTTTTTGCAGCCATGGTTCTTTGAAGTCTTCTCTGCCTCGCTTGATATTTCTCTGGCTCGCTTGACAATTCTCTGCCTCGCCTGATCAATGTTATCTGCAAACCTTTGCAAATACCATCCATAGCTTGAGATTAATGAAATAGCTCTCCAGAGCTCAATAACACATAAAGAGAGAATGGATAATGACAAATGACTCAATTTGGAAATATTTTGAAGTTCGATGACCACTCATAACATAATGATGACTCATACATGCTTAAAATGGTGATGATGACTTCAGCCCTGACTATGTACCTTGATATTTACCCTAACTGACTCGAATGGAGTCTAACTTATCCTTTTCAAATAATTTTCTGACACCTAACAACTAATTTGACATGACAGACAGGAAACCTTACTTTCGTAGCATTCCTAGTGTATTTTTGGGCATTTTTGTTACAAAAGTATTAGCATTTTCGTACCGAAAAGTGAAATTTCTATGTGTATTTCACTATGAAAGTGTGGTTTCTTGGCTAAAACAACCATTTCGGTGCTAAAGTCTTGGAAAATGAAAATTTCAGAAAATTATGATTGATGTGACATGAGAGGATTTGAATGAGGGTGGGCTTAGACCTTAGGGTAAGCTAAATAAGAAAAATTAAAATTTTCCTTGACAAAGTAATGAAAAATGAATCCTATAACCCTACCTTTGACACATGAACCTCTAGGACTTTGTCAAATGCTGCTTCATTTTTTCTGAGTGATAACAACATAATCCGAACGAAAATACCCTATAGGAAAATGTAACCCAGGGGTAGGTAAAGGTAATTTAATCCTGGTCTTCAGGGGCTATCTAAATTTGATTGTAACCACTGAAACAATCAAGAAAAGAGAAGAACCGCTTTCCTGCTAAAGTATCAAGGACCTGATCAATAAAAGGGAGGGGGAAGTGGTCTTTCTGTGTTTCTTTATCTAGTTCTCTGTAATCCACATAGATTCTCCACTTACCATTCTTCTTAGGAACGAATACTAAAGGAGGGACCCAATTGTTGTCTGAAATAGGATAAATGAAATTTACATCTAGCAGTTTTTGCAATTTGTCTTTTACAATTTCTTTCAGATGCAGGTTTAACCTCCGCTGATGCTTTCGAATAGGCCAAGCATCCTTGTTAGTATTAATGTGATGTGTGCATAGTTAAGGATCTATACCCTTTGTTGTACATATTCCCTCCTCCATTTAAATTTTGGCCATTGGTTCCTTTTAAATCTGTTTCCAATATCCTTCATGGTCAAAAACCCCCATGTCATGCTCGTTGCCACCTTCTCCGCTCCAAAATATATTGTCCAAATGTTTAAAATCCGCTATTTAAATATTTCGGGCCGAAGCCCCAAGTCCTAAGCCCCGCCCCTAATTGCTGTCATACGACCGGAGGCCGAAGACCGTGAGCCAAGAAGAAAAGGGGCCTACCATTTTAATAATCGGGCGCAATGATGGCCGTCCGATCAAAGCCCAAATCAACGGAGCAGACACCTTTTATATGGCGGCCCCCACATATGTACCCCCCGCATGCAAGAACCAGCAGTATATCCCCCGCACCACTCTCGTCCGCAAGGCGGTATTTCCCGCGGGGGCAGCGATCCCATACAGGTGGTGCCGCGTGTCCTCAGTACGAGCGGGAAACCACTTTTCTCCCGCGCGTTAAAGTCCGCAACATCGCCGGGCGGCGAGATTCACGAGAATCGTTGGATCTCCAGATTTCAATCCAACAGCGGAGACATATCAGAACCGTTCGCCCGTTATCTTGTGTTTGCCGTGACCTATGGCCCGCCACCATGTCATTTTCACCCACTCCCGCTCGTTGATTCCGCCGCGTCGTCCTCCTGATTGTTCCCCCGTACGCCCATGTGTCGTGCCCCCATGTTTCCGTGGTGTCACCCCATCACACACACACACACACACACACACACACACACACACACACACACACACACACACACATATATATATATATATATATATATATATATATATGCGCGTGTGTTTTCGACTATATTTCCTCATTTTATTTATTCCTCCCCCGCGACCTAACTGTTTCACGCACTGTGCCTGTTAACTCCATACCTCCATCGCTCTTCTTCTGCCACCCTGTATATTTCCGTTCCCTGTTCATATCCACGACGTCGTCTTCATCACCACCCCCATCATCCCCGCCTTCATCTTTGTCGGTTTTTCTAATATTTTGTGGATTTTGCAGGTTTCAAGGTAACAGAAAGATATTTTAATCCGCTGCCGCTATTACAAAGGTTCAGGGCCCATGAAAGATGATTTCCTGGGGTGAAATTTAATGAAGAAGCCGAGGGTAGGTGAAAGAGATGACCGCCATTAAAGAAGACCCAGATGTGAATTCTCAGAACCCTCCAGAAAAATTCACCCCGCATTTAAGGTCCAAGATTTAAATCTAAAGCCAGGAGCCAAAAGTACAGTACATGAATGCAGATTATCTCCAGTCTCTTATGGCAGCAGATTTTCTTGGCTACAGGCATCACATTGTGTATATTTTATTATTTGTGTCATGTATATAAGGAGATTTTTATCTCCCAGCATTTATTTCTGTATACAGATGGTTAGGTATATTCATTTATAGCTAGTCATTCATAGAGAAGGCGTGAATGTTTTCCGCCATTTTATTGAGTCATTAATTGTACCTCTTCTCCCTCCTCCTCTAGAAGTTTCTGTCTTCTCTATAAATACTTAGAAATAAGACATTTGAAGGGTTCCAGATTTTTGTCAGCAGACTGTGCAGCGAGAAGGCTTCTGTATACATTTTGTAACATTTCTGTATGAAGTTTCAGAGCCCGTAGGGTCTCAGTGAGGAGGGGTTATAACTGTATTGAGGATTCTGATCTATGGTATCTCACAGTATGTAATTTCTCTTATGTGTTAATACATTATCCCATTTCATGCTATTTGTCTTCTTGTATCATGTTCTAGAATGCGAGTGGCTCACTAGTTTGCAGTAAGGATTCATCTTAAGTGGTGCCCTTTCTGGAATTAGTCAAGCGCTTTAAATAGGCCTAGTCATGATATACTGTTCCATGTTCACTCTTTCATATTTTCTGCTATATTAGTTGCTTGAGGAGGGTGCTTTTAAAACGCCATTGTCATATAAGGATTCGTAGATTGGTGCGCCCTTATGTGGTTCTGTTGTGTATCTGGGTATCAGTCTCATGCCAACTAATATCTTCTTATGTTTCCTCACTGCACTCACTTCCTGATATTTGATTTCTGTGATATATTATTTGAATCGGCCCTCTTTACGGTAAGCGGTCTCTTAACTGTCTGATGCTTTCATGCTGAAGTTATACATTGTGTCCCTACATTATTCTTATCTTTGTATAAGCTTCTGAGAGAGATTGGTCCCATTCAGTTCTTGGACTGACAACCCAAACTAAAAGGGCTCCTTGCTATATTAAGATGTCCTAGGCACTAGTCTATGGCAACTCTAGGCTGTCTCTAGGAGGGTGACAAAATCATCCACAACACCCTTCATGTCTGGTTAGTCCCAAGAAAATGTTCCCTTATATTTCTGTAAAACCTTAATGAGATTTTGCTGTTGGTTAATATTCAGACTATCATTGATATTTAAAACCATTCCTGGCTCAATTTCATTTGGCATGCTGTTGTGAAAAATAGTCGCGGGCATGTGCTGGTTATCAATGTATGGCAGGGGTTCCTCCTGTGCTTCATTATCAAGAAATTCTTTTAACATTTGGCATTTTAATTTTTCTGAAGTAGATGGCTAATTTATGAAGTTATTGGTTACATTGTCTTCAGTTTGATCTTTGAATTCAAGTGCTTCAACTATTGTCAGTGGTGAACGAATGTTTTATTTCCAGTATGTATGTGGTTTTTTGTGAATATTTACAGTGGGAAGACTTGGTTTGGGAGGTGGGTATATGACAATATTCTTTATGGCATCATCTCTAGCAATGGTCATGCTGCCTGTTCGACAACCTATGTAAGCATCGAATGTTGCTAACCAAGGTCACCCTAGTATCAGGGGGTGTCCATCTAACCTAATTTTTGGGTTAATAATTAAAAGGTCTGCTGAATACTCCCATGAGTCCACAAAAACTAGGATGTCCTATAGTATACCTTCTAGTTTGATAACAAATCTGTTAGCAAGTTACAGCAAGGTAGATGTGGGTTCCAACGTTGTTATACCTAACTTCTCACAGGTTTTTGTAGTTAAGATGTTGATGGCTGCCCCAAAATCAACTAATGTGTTTGAAAAGGAGTGGCCAGAGATTCTTACAGTAACTATGGGGTTTCCTGGATCCTCGTGTTTTACTGGTGTTTCTTTACCCAAGAGTAAGTATGAAAGTGCTCCCACTACATGAACATTTGGTACAATTTTTGCTTTCCTCACCTGTTTTTTTCCGCAAGACTCTTTAATTGTTTTGGCATAGATAGGAATGTCTTGTATAGGCTGCAGAAGAGGAATTTTAATGCAAAGGTTTTTTAATTCCCCTAGGAGATCAAAATCTGAAGAGACTATTGGTTTAGGCAATGTTAATCTCTCAGGGAATGGAGGGGAGGAAATAGTAAGGTTTTTAGGGTCTTTTTGGTCAACTGTGTCCCTCCCCTACTCTATCTCTGTTTCTGTCATATTTGATTATTTAGGTACTGTTGGAATTTCAGACTCAAGTTGTGGCAGGACCGTATCTTCTTCATGTGAAATAACACGTCCTAATCTCAGCCTAAGTTCATTGCATTGCTTCTGTTCAATTTCGAGGTTTGGGTTTTCGACAATCTGGATTAGTTGAATCAGTCTGTTATTGGGATTAGGATTGGGTTGAGATAGTAGTTGAGGACGCATAATAGGATGAGGATTGTGTTAGGCTAGGTATGGAGCTGGTAATGTAGGTTGATTCTAAGCCCTTGTACCCATCGGTAAATTAGTCATTCCCAGGGGTCGCTGCCAGTTTTGAAACCAATTTGTATTCTGTGAAGTGGAGGCAAGACACTGGGATATGGATTGTTTTTCCAGTAAGGAGAAAAAAAAGGAAAAATCGACCAATTATTACCTGAAGAAGGTTGTGTTGGCCAAGGAGGCATGGAAATTATTGGGATGGCCAGGCGGAAAAAGGTGATTGGCTCTGCCATTCTGTTGCAGGGTTTTGTTGATTAAATTATGGAGGAGAAAAGAACTGAGGCAGGTCTTGTGGCATACCTGGTCGTGCTTGCCATTGCCCACATTGATCCATTAGATATACTGGTTTTGTTTCTTCTTCTGCCTCTTTAAAAACTACTTTCAACCCTGGAAGTGAAGAGCAATGGTTAGTGGTGTGGTCCTTGGTACAAATAGCACATGTCTGGACCATGTCTAATGGACATTCCCGTTGGCCGTACTTCTTCTGATAGCGTGGAAAAAAAGACAACCAAGTTCTATTCTACTATAGCTTGATTCTACTTGGCTTGTAGTACATCTAGCTGCATTGTGAGGGTGCCCAAGGTATCAGTTTTAAAATATTCTAAAATATTACTGAATTCTTCTCTAGTCATGTTGCCACCAGACTGTTAATAATTCCTTGTAGCTGAGTCTCGCCCGGTTGGCCTACTTTGCATACTACCTCGAGAACACCTGATGCACAATGCAATAATGCCATCATATTCTTCTTGATAGATGTCCCATTTTCCCATTATATTAAGTGTTTCGACCCATTCTTCTTTCATTCCTTTAATCATTGTTGCTTTTAAGATATCTTTAGACAATGTAGTATATGGAGATCTTTGTAAATTATATTCAAATCTTTCAACGTATTCTTCGAATGTATCATTGTCTCTTGTAGACATGTTGAAGATTTCATCTTTTAGTTCTCGATTCTGGCAACAGTCTTGATATTTGTTAAGAAAATAGTTTTTCATCTGATCCCAACTATTAATGGTTCCTCCACCGAGCCCCATAAACCAACGTAATGTTGTCCCCTTCAAAGTAGAGGGAAATAATTTCAATTTCTAAGGGTCAGTGGTGTAGTGATATCCCCTACATAAGACATCAAATTCAAATAAGAATGCATCTGGATCTTCCGAGGTCAGCCCATGGAAGGTGGGGATGTTTTATAATGGAATGAATTTCATAAGGGCATTTGTGACCGGATCAACAATGAGATACTACAATGTTGATGTCTACCTCTGGTTTTGGTTGTTTTCCATTTGATCAAAGATATGCCAATAATCTTCAGGGATTTCTTGTTCTAGGGGAATAATCTGAGTGGAATTAGGGAGTAGATTTGGAGGATGCCCTACAACACTTCCCCAATTTGGGATACTGGGTGTCTCTGTCTCAACCAATATCTCAGGGGATCCAGGCTCTAGAGTTTTTAATTGTACTGCACTACTGGTTTCTCCCTCTCCTTCCTGCAAATTGAAAGAATATCCCTCTCTCGAAGCGTCAGGACTTATGTGCTTAGCAGTCTGAAGGCTTTGTTCAGACCCTTCCATTTCACTATGAATCTCAGTATGGGCTGTAGATGGTGAGGTTGCTGCCTGAGGGACTGTAGTAGGACTCTGGGTAGGAATGGTTCTGGGTCCTACAGATGCCTCAGCTTCAACCTTCTTAATGATTTCGTCTATATATGTTGTTCTGTCAAGGACCACCGATCCTTTGGGTTTTGTGGATTTAAGTGGGGGATTTTGACCTAATTATATCTTTTTCTTCCTAGTCATAAAAAAAAAAGAACACCTATCCTTCTAACCTCTGCACAATTTCTAAGAAGCGGGCTGGAGAGAAAGAATTTTTCTTGCTAGCACGCAGGTTCTTACCTCTCGTTTTCAATACCCAATTCTTTCACAGCAAAAGGAAAAATAAATAAAGTACATCACTCTTAAACACTCTCCCTGGCAACGACGCCAAAATGTTGAGTCATGAAGGTGATTGTTTTAAAGGTAACCTTAATGATTTCATTAATTATCAACCCAGGGCAAGTCCTGTTATTTCAAGAGTGTAGGAAAAATAGATGCAAGTGACATTGGAGGTTAACTACTCTAAATGGTTATAAGGAATATTGTTTAATTCTCGAAGTTCAATCAAACCAATCTGAAAGTGAATTATGAAATAATTCAGACTATTCAAAGGAGCTAATTCTGTTCTAAGCTGATGCAAAAATAACTACTCAAGATTGAAAAGAATAGATTGCAATTGAACAACACACTTTGATGAATTGAACAACTACCTTAATGAATTGAACAACAATAAATTATTCTAGATTTTACAATGGAATTATCTTTTAATAAACTAATAACATAATTTAGAATTAAATATCAACCAAACACTCATAATTATGATGAAAAGATCCAAACATTAACTATACGCAGAATTGAACAACAACCGTGCTGAAACTAGTCTATCAATTGTAAAATCATTGATTCTAGAGAAGAGGACATGAATGATAAACTAGTCTAGTGAAAAAGAAGCTATAACGTCTCACGTTTGTGATTAACAAATAAAATGATATGTTATGAAATGAAATGGTATCTGGAAACATAAATTCTGTAAATAAACATATAGCACAGAAGTAGCAGGAGAACCCCTAGTGCTCGGCCCAAGGCCACTAGAAGCCTACTGCTAAGGAATACTCAGAGGTTGTTTATTCAAAAAATGCCAAATTATTCATTAATCCACAGAGCAATACATTAGTAAAAACTTGAAGATTATGTATGAATACGTTTATTACAAGAATATTATATTACAGTAACTGTCCTTCGTCTTGTTCACCCTCGGCCTTTTATATCTTAAAGGCGAATTCAAAAATAATAACAGATCCTTCTCATTATAAGGCCCTGCTGCTTCATGGCTATTGTATGAGCATTCCAAGAGTAGGTTTGCCTCTACCTCTTCCACTGACTCATAGGAGCTGATATGATTCCATTCGCCTTTCTTGTCTGCTGTCTTTTGGTCATCCGGTCAATAGTTTGGCTATTTTGCTTTATCAATAATGACAACGACAACTCAGTTTTTACGTTATTAAACTCATTTTATCACTTAGTTCACTCTATCTTATTTTTGAATTTTTTTTCTTTACTTTATTTATAATATGAAGGGAAAATATATAAAAGTAAATGAAAAATTGTGGTAAAGACGGGGGTGAAACGTACCTTCCCCTTGACCCAACACTTGGAAATAACCAGTTGGTCTCCCATTGACAAGTGATGCAATCCATGGCTTTTCTATACAAGCTTTGATCAGATTGAAAAACTCTAGGGAAAATACAAAGGAGAGAAGGACCCTATAGAGCAAGGACAGGTTGACCATGTCGAAAGATTTTTCCATGTCCGGCTTGACCAACATTCCTTTCTCCTTCCTTTGATTGCTAGAATGCACATCTTGCACCTGGATGACATTGTCAAAAATATGTCTGCCTTTGACAAACCCTCCTTGAGTGATGGAGATGAGGCTTTCAAGGAGAGGTTTGATTCTATTGGAAAGAAGCTTAGTAATGATTTTATTCGAGTCATTACAAAGGGAGATAGGTCTGAATCTTTCAAAGGAGCCATGGTTCACTTCTTTCGGTATTAGAGAGAGGAAGGTGGAGTTGGTGCCTCCCCCCACCTTAGCTTTTTTCAGAAACCCTTTCATCATTCTCACCAAATCAAATTTGATGATGTCTCATCAGATCCTATAGAAATAGATTGAGAACCCGTCGTGGCCAGGGGCCGTGTCGGATTCAATTGACCAAATAACATTGAATATTTATTCATCAGTAAATTTCTTTGTGAGGTTTGAGTTGTCTTCTCTATTTACCAGTGAGGGGATGTGGAGAGGAATTCCAAAATTTCCTCTTCACTATTCACTCCCTTTACTATAGGGGTTATGGTAGTGAGAGACAACATCATATTTGATTTGATCGAAGTACCTTTGTAGGCCACCCCTTCGGAGGTCGTTATTTCAAGATATGGTTACATGAGAGGCGAGCTACGAATTGGTGATGGAAGTAGAAAGTATTTCTATCTCTGATTTCAACCATAGGTTGTAAGACTTAATTCTCAATATTCCTCTTGATACGAAGGAGCGATAGGAGTTGCTTTGGTCTATTTGTTTTTTTGCAAGCTCCGCAGAGGTGATGTCTTTTATATCCAATTCCATTTGCCGATCCTCCAACAGCTGGATTGCTTCCTTTCTCTGGCTATTTGGGGTGATAGTAGTTTTTTTGATCCACTCCTTCAAGGCATGCTTTGTGGCCTTTAACTTCTGCTCCCACACATAACTTGGGGAGCTAGTGACAGAAATGGACCAAGCCATGCAGACAATGTCATGGAACTTGTCTCTGATACTCCAAAGAGGACTGAACCTAAAAGGAATTGGACCCAAGTTTTCTTCCTCTTCCAACAAAAGAAGAATAGGCTTATGATCTGAGGTCAGCTTGGGGAGAATTTTGGAGGAGATGGGTCCCCTTTCCAACAGCATTTAACTCTGAACTAGGAACCTATCTAGTCTCGTAGAAATGTGCTCTTCCCCAACTCTATCATTGGTTGGACAAAGTGTAGAGTCCTTTCGTAGGTTTGAAGTCCATGAGGTCCCATTGATGGACAAGGTATTCGACCAAAGGGAGCATTTGGTCCCTGCTATTGCGGCCTCGTCTTTTTTCTTTTGTATCCAACACTATATTTAAATCTCTGGCTATAATGATATTCTTGGGAGAATGGAGATCTTAAAAAGCAGAAAGAGTTTGCCAACATTCTCTCTTCTCAACATAAAGCACCAGAACGTAAAGATTGAAAAGAGAAAAGGTTAAATTACTTGTGCAATGACTTAGCTCGGTAAATATCCAGTGATGGGTCTTGAAGGATTTTTCCAGTTAAAATTGGTCCTCCTTCCACAAGGTGGTAATTCCTCCTAAGGAGCCCCTTGAAATTATTTCTTTTTCTACATTCTTCTGCCATTTCTTCTTTCTGATGTCGAGAAGGGTATCCCCTTCAATTTTAGTCTCTTGGAGCATGAGGATTTCTAGAGGTTCCATTTTCAATATATATTTGAAGGCTTTAGCTTTTGATGGGTTCCCCAAGCCTTTTCAGTTCCAAGAGACTAGACACATTATTTACTAATGGAGGGGTTTGGAGCTCCTCCCTTGGGAGGCCTTGTTTTGGTGTTCCTTCCAATTGACATCTCGATTGTGGGCTGAATTCCTTGTGTTTTTTGCCTTTCTTCCTCTTCCTCCCTTGCTTCTTTTTGGGACTTTCTTCCGACTCTTTTTGAGGGCCTCTCAAAGGTCTCATCCTCCGAGGATTAGGAGGTGTTTGTTGAATTATTTTTGGCTATATCTACATATGAGGGGGAGGAGGAGATGTCAGGGTTTGCTTCGGGGTGGACTTCTTCTTCGTTATATTTTTCAACAGAGGGGAGAATGGGCTGTTCCTTGTTGTCCAAAATTGTTTCTGGAGGGTCTGCTATGTTATTTCCCTCTTAAATAGGATTAACTGCTGCCGATGAGCGGATGGAGCTCCCTACCCCGAGGGCTTGCCCTGCTGTTGAGACTTTGATCCCTTTTGTTGCCCCTTTTCCTCTGGATTTTGATGAGAATGCTTTCTCAACTATGTTCCATTGTTCTGCTTTTGAGGTCTCACTTTCTTCTTCAACCTTATTTTTACAGTGCCTTGCAAAATGGCCATAGCGAAGTGATAATGCATTTAAACAAGAGTTGTTCATAATCCAACTCCTAGATATAGTTCTAGCCTGCAACTGTTAGTTTTATGGCTTCTGGTAGTCCAACTTCCAAGTCTACCTCTACGCATATGCATGTGCATGGTTATTGATATTTTCTTATTTTTTGGTTGATATATCTTCCAAGAGTGTTTTTGGTGGTTTGGAGGGACTTCTAGTTCCAGCAGTGCAGTGGAAGATGAGGAAGGCACACCCACATTGGGACAGCTGAAGGCACGTCTTAGGCAGGGTTGAAATCGGGCATCCATTTATTTAAATATAGACTTTGAGGACCCATGAAATATGGCCCATTTTTTGATATGAGGCTTTTGTCTTCCATGTTCTCAAACACAAAATCAAAGAATCCTTTTCCTATGAAGTGGATTTTGATGCCTTCTGAGACAAGAGGTGTCCAGTTTCTCTCCACTCAATCCTCCACAGCTTTGGGGGATTGCTAGAGACCATTCAAATTCCCTAGGAACCCTATTTCAGCAAGATTCAAGGCAGATCTGCACGTTTCCTCAACTAGGAGAGCCACCGATGGGATGTTGTCCAGTTTCTTACGAACTTCTACTGCGAATCAAATAAGGGATGTTTGCTGCCTCCTGCCACTAGTTTCCTAAATGCAATGACATCCAGAGGTGGAGGAAGGCAGTCGGATCCCCCTCATGCGGCCATGGCGGCTGAGGCCCCCGTTAGGTTTGTTTAGAGAGATAGCCGCCCGGTTCAAATACCCGGCCGGGATTAATTTCCGAGGGTAAAACATTTGCCATCGGTTACTTGCTTCGTATTTATGTTTTCCTCAACACTTATATGAAAGCTAAAATTGTAAATGTGTAGACTTAGTAGTGGTTACTACCCACAAAAATTTATGCGAAGTCCTTGTGCTTGATTAAGCAATTAATTTATCCACTTGGAATCTCAATTTATTAATTTCTACCAAAGCAAGACTATAGGATTTGATTTTCCTATTATTACTTATTAATTTAGCATTGACCAATGTTGGTTATAATTTTTTTCTCCAAATTCCCCACCATAATTTATAACCTAAGTGGCAAGGACTAAGGGAGAACTTGTTTTAAAAATGAAATTGTAATAAAGTTAGAAAAAGAAGAATAATATTTTGCAATTAACAACCTCATTGTAGATCCAAGCTCCACTTAGCATATGGAATATTGGATTTTTTTTATGAATGTTTTTCAAAAAGGAATAAATTTGACATTCAAGTTCCATTTTTAGTGTTATTTCTTTTAACTAATTTTTTTAAAAGATATTTCCATCTTGACAGCCAATTTCTGCTTTTGAAGTCATCCTACTTGCATATTGTATTATACCTTGTCCAAAGGATATCCTAATTGCTAGTTCAAACCACTTCTGATGAATACCTCCTATGGAGGATATAAAAAAGAGCATGAGAGTTATCGTATCAACCTAGGAACAAAAGGTTTCCATCTTAATGCATTGAATAAAGCTAAATGTAATAATAAAAATGAAAAATCACTAGAATTAATTAAAATATCCATCTTTTATGATTCTCAATTTCACCTTTAAGGAATTGAGACCCTAGATGCAACATGGAAAAAGCTAGAAACCATGTTTAATAAACACAATGAGATTCAATACCACCACCTTAAAAACCAATTGATTGCTTTATATCCCAATGATTTTTATTGCATGGAAAATTTTCTATTTGTGTTCAAAACATTTAGATTTTACTTAAAAACATAACATAATCAAGACAAAGGAACATGTCATATATGACATGATATTACTAGGCTGTATATATTTGAGAATTTTGGTTCATCCTATCTTCCATTAGTTTTTATGATTCATGATGATTACATGAGAAAAATTTGGCATGAGTGGTTTAGTCATCTAAACTATCACTTATAACAACTATATAATTAGAATATGGTGACTAGACTTCCTTTGGTTTTTTGCTAAAATGGTTTTTCTCTTCATTGTCTTCTTGGAAAACATCATTGGGACAATTTTGACAAATGTTCCTCTTTGCATGCCTTGGATCGCTTGAAACTTGTTCATATGATTTATTTTGTTTGCTTCTTGTTGGAACAGGGTCTCCTACGAGCTGCGAAACTGGTCCAATTTTGAATACTTTTGATTAGATTTAGTCTAGCGTAGGGGTTTTGGGGTGGGTTAAAGCCCCGAAAGCATTATAATGGGTAAAAGGGTAAACCAAGGGCCTGAAAACCACAGTTTGCGGACCATAGGAAAGTCTAGGCTAGATTATTATAAATAGAGGAACATTTTGTATTGTAAAGAAGAAGAAAATGAAGAGCTGTTGATGCGAATTGAGGTTTAAGTTATCTGTTTGGGTTTTTGGGGAAAGGTATCCTGTTGGCTGTGTGCGCGGAGATCCAGAGTCCAGTTGTGTGTGGACCCTGCTGCTGTGTGTGTAGGCAGGGAAGGGGATTGTAATAAGGAATTAATGAATTGATCAATAAGAAAGGTTGATAGAGAAATAAATATGTGAGTACTCTTTTTGTGAATCATTGGTAATTACTGCATTATGCGCTTTCTGTATTTAAGATGCGAAAGATCTATGTAAGTGTGTTTTCTGTATTTGGATTTGTTCTGTTCTGTTCATGCAATACTGTGCTACTGTCATAAAAGTATATAATTATATATCTAGCGCACGTGGATGTGAATAGAGATCTGCTTGGCCCTGTGCAAAACAAGGCGATCTGGGTATCTCGGGGCCGAACGCAGCTCTACTTGCCTTACCTATCCTTTCTCAGGGTGCGGAAACCTGGTTCCAGCACCCACCCATACTACTTCGGGTGAGACTTTGACCTTCGCAAGTAGGTCATTGACGAAAGGGCCAATAGTATAGGGGTTTGTTGGTAAACCTTGAACTCCTAACCTGGGTCAGGACCCCTCGAGCCAACAAATGGTTCCGTTGCCGGGACTCGAGCATTTTGAGAAAGGGATCGAGTAATGACAAGCGAATACTGGAAACCTATCAAAGGGGAGACATGGTAACGCACTTGAAATTACCTACCTTTAAAGGCGCAGCTGATGAAGACATGGATCGGTTCTGGTTTGTGACAGACTTAGTATGGACTGCGCAGGGTGTGGTAAGCGATACTGTGAAGAAATCACAACTGTCCCTAGCCTTCGAAGAAAGAGCTTTGGATTGGTATATGCGAGACATATATCAAAATGGGGGCGCATATATTCAAGATATTAAGGACGCCCTGAAAAAATAGTTTCGAAAACCTAAATCCTACTCTCAGGTTGTAGCAGATGTAAAAGATTTCAAGCAAGGAGCAACTGAGTCCATGTGGGAAGCTGATCAATGCCTAAAAAAAGCTATCATAGAAGGAGAATTTAAGTATGATGACATACAGCTTACGGAATGGTTCATCGCCATTCTACTCCCTCACCTACGCATACCTATGGGTCACCAAAATTTTGACTCACAAGATAAAGCTTTGGAAGCCGCTATGAAACTAGAAGCTATGCCCAGGAAAGATGCTTCACTGAAGGTACAACAGATCCAGACACATCTTGGGGCTATGCACCTGGAGATTCAGGACCTACAACGGGTATAGGAAGAGAAGCTGGCACGGAACTATGGCGAGCGCCAGGACAAATGAAGGATTTGCGCCTAGGCCACCCGCGAACAAGAGAACCTAGTCCAGGGCACCCGAGACTAGGGTGGCCTATCCCCAGATGATGAAGCTCAAGTGGACCTACGTCTTGGTACGGGGATGGTTGCGTAGATGGGATGCATAATGACGGTCGCTGCCCCTGTCCGGGCACCAACATTCTAGATAAAACAACACTAGTGCGGGTTCTGCCAGTCAGTGGGCCATGAGGTGCAGGACTACCGAATCCATAATTTGGTGATAGGTTGGGAAAGTTTTATGGAAGTACAGTCAGACCTGGCCTCACCAAAAACCCTCGCAGGCAGGAATGGCTCCCCCCTAGAAGCAGGGATGGGGGTCGAAGTGGAAGCGCAGGTCGGGGCCGGGACCAATTGATCTGCTATAACTGTGGGAGCACGGGGCATTTTGCGAGGGATTGCCTGAACCCCGTGTGAAAATCCTGTAGGTATTGCAGAAAGTTGGAACATATGCTGGAAGATTGTCCAGCCCTGACAACAAAGATATAGGAGAAGCAGCTCCCACCTACGCAGAAGGTGCGAAGGGTCCAGACTGAGCTAAGGGGTAAGGGCCTGAATGTAAATGTGGTAATGCGCAGTGGATTGAAAACTAGGGGGATTGAGGAGACGGTTGAAACTGAAACACTGATTCATAAACCAGTTAGAAAACAAGAAGGGTTGGACCTAGACAAAGCAAGGGAAACATTTATGGAAGCTCGAAGAGACTTCCTCGGGATTGAGGCATCTACGCCCTACGCCCTAGGGATTTGAAGATAGCTTAGGAGGTCAAACCTTTCCTACAGGCATGTATGAGAGTGCTACGCAACCCCCAGGCAGTACATAATCTGCAGGCTTTACTAGAGATCTGCACAACACGCACCGCCATGTCATTCGACATTAAGGATGTGCAAAAATTATATAGGTATCAAAGACACACTAGCAGAGAGATGCAGTTGACGGTCCAGATCGGCAACTATGAGATGGATCGGGTTATCTTAGACCTTGGATCAGACGCCAATGTATTACCTAATAAAACGTGGCAATGCATGGGTGAACCAAAGCTAGAATGGTCCACCATCCAGTTACGAATGGCTAATCACCAAAAAATCATACCTCTGAGGAGGCTCTCTGGGATTGTGGTAGATATCGCAGGAGTAAAAGTTCGAGCTGACTTCGAAGTCATTCAAATAGCCGAGGATGTGGACCCCTACTCGGTGCTACTATGATTGGATTGGGCCATCGACATGGGTGGTATCATTAACTTAAAAGAACGAAGCATGGTGTTTGAAAATAATGGCACAAGGGTAGTTGTGCCATTAGACCCTGCGGAAGGTAAATGTTATACGTAACCAATACCCAAGGGGGAATATGGGGATTATATCTATAAGTTAACTACGCGAGGCACGAAAAACCCAACTGAGGGTGACGTACTTGGCTATGAGGAGGATGCTGAGGGCTTGTCGGATCCCGATGCGGAAATAGAAACTTTGCAGGACCGGTTACGTAATGTCTCCACGCTGCATTGTCTTCGTATCACAAAAGAATCCTGCTCTGTGGTCCCGGAGGTACGGACCCAGGCGGAGCTAGGCTTAATCAACTGCTACGAACCCACCCCAGGAAAAGGTCAGGCTGACCGACAAACAAGTAACAAGCTTCCTGCGACAACTGTAGGCTAAGCGGGTAGAGCTCCCATGCATCGGGCCACCTCTACAGTGACAAAACAGCTGTGGGTCAGACAATATGCTCCGATTACAACCCCCCTTAGAACCTCAGTTGCATAGACGATAAGGTTCTCTTGGTCATGGGTCATGAGATACCTAGGAAGCAAGCCTGTGTTGGGGGAGGACATGCAACTATCTCCGATGAGTAACCCTAGCATGACAAGTAAGTCAAGACCACTGGAGACGCGAAAACTAGCCGTTGGAGCAGTATCTATTGGTAAAAAGCAGAAGTTATCGTTGGAAGGAGCGACCCACGAGCCTTTAATGGAATGAATGATGGGAAATTTTTACCGTTCCTTGGGGAACCTGCCCCGAATAAAGTTTACCTCTCCATCACACGCTTGGAAGTTCTTTAAAAAGAGTAGGATAGTCCAACTAGAGGTGTTGTCTCACTTATACAACTGGCCTACCTCAAGCGTCTTGTGGAAGCACTTGAGCAACAAGATTTTTCGTAGCTACACTATCCCTATCATGTCTAGTCAACCTACTCCATCTGATAGTAGTCCCCCAGGGCTAGGATTCATTTTTTGCACAAGGATGCCGGCTACTACCCCTGCCGAACCTTCAGCCCCAACGGGGCCTGATGTTGAAGAAGTCCTGGAGGTTGAATCCGAATTGGAAGAAGTTCTGCCCACGCTGGTCACAAGGAAGGGAAAGGAAAAAGCACAAGGGTCGGGAAGAACCCCGAAAGCAGCAAGGAAGCATAGAACTTCCCCAAGACATGCCAGGCCTCCACCAGTATCTTTGTCAGAACAAGATGCACAGGAGGGTGCTCTGCCGGCTAACCCGATCAATTGGTTACCCCCCTTTGTTCACCCACGAAGGCTGTCTACACGAACATGAAAAACATTGGATGGCTTGGTCACCTATCTGCAAACTCCCCTAACCCCGGGAGAAGTCCCCGTCCTCAGTGATCCTTGCGGCTGCCTCCATGAGGTCAAGTTCGATGATCACGATTTGGCAGATTATGATACCCTCCCGGAATTGGCCCCTGCATTATACTTTGATACAATCCATAGGGATGATGGAGTCATGGTAGTACCTCAGCGTTGGGTATGTGGCTTGGTAGGATCTAGACTTCTGAATTTGCTTCGAATGCCCCACTTTGGCCATTAAAATGTCACAGATCGATTGGCTCGCCAGTTAATTGCACTCATTCATGATGGTTGCTTATGGATTCGCGAAAGGGTCCCTATTGATGCTGCGTTGATCCACAAGATTACAGGCCTTCTTATGCAAGGGCCGCACCCGCTAGCATAGGTCAGAAAGAAGTACAAAGAAGCCACCGCTAAGTTTGTACGAGATACCTACATGGTACATCGAAATCAACGTGGATTTGTGATCTAGACTATCAATGACCCTGCCACACAGATGGGTACTCAGCTCTTAGCCTGCAAGCTAATGAGGAAGTGCCAGGTTGCGACTGTCCCCGCCTATGTGATCTAGTTAGCCAAACAGTGCGCGAAGGGCGTTTTTTTCAATTGGGCTCAATACTTGTACGAAGAATTTCTAGCTAATTTCTGCGAATTCAAGGAGCAAGGGACATATTTCTTCTATTCCTGGTTATTATTCCTAATAGCACTAGTCACCTAGGGCAATCCTGAGGAGTCAGTCCTTCCTCAACTCCCTCCTGGGATGTGCGAAGGAGCTCGATATGCTCACTTATGGGAATCTAAGGAGAAGAAACACATTGAGGATAATAAGGTCTTTTGGATCCTATTCTAGAGAAGTGTAGCAGCCGCCATAAACTTCCGACCCTGGCTATCCCCGAAAATATATGACAAATACAAAAGTGTTGCCATGTTCCAAATTACCATGCACCATGTTTGGATTCGCATCCTCAAAAATAAGACATGGCCGACATTCCCTTATATGGTAGCAGATGAAGAAATTGACCTATTGATATTGCTATGGCCCCCTGCATGGAAACAAGGCCTCACCAACACCCCTGAGGAGACCACGATGTCCCACTAGCAGGCCTCAGCTACAACCGAGCACGGGGGTAACCCGCCACCACAACCCACTGTATCTTAGGCCCTGGTAGGACCTGACCAAGCTACCAGCCCTTCCCCAGGCACTAAGAGGTTAGGGGAATCGGCACTGGGATCTAGAAAGAAACAACGTTCCCACTGCGCGCAATACGATGCGACAGTCGCACTAACAAACGGTGACCTTGAGAAAATCACAGACATAGTCGCCTTGGCTACAGAAGATAAGTGGGCATTTGTCGAGGCCCAGTGACAGGTCGGGGTCGACTCTCTCCAGGCTGAACTCCGTTCTCTCCAGATCAAAATTGATACAGTCCCAACTAGCATTAGCCAGGCACACCCCCTGTCAGTTGACAACAGTTTAGTGCCACTTGGGGAGGCCAGTCATCTCTGGGGTATACCTAGCGGTGCCTTGGTAGGAACGCAGCCCTCGGTAGCCACATGAACTCAGCTGGACCTGGCTAAGCTTCCCCACATAGCCTTACAAGGCCTTCATCATGCTGTCTGCCAAGAGTTTCACTACCGTGATCAGCAAGTACACCAACAACTTAGTACAGCTGAGTACACCATTACGCAACAAGTTGCTGATTTGCTCCTGGCCGTGTCCCAACAGGCAGAGCTTGAAGCTGTGATCCACCAGCTCTGCATAGAGGTTATCGATGAGATCCCGGCTATGGACACGTCTCAGGATAAGGTGGAAAAATTGGTTGCAACCCTCAAAGCATCTCAACTGGAAATACACACCATCAAGGCACAGCTGGAACAACAAATCTCTGACTTATAGGCCAGACTACAACCCGAAACGCCCCCAAAAGTCTGTGCCCAGCGTACCACCCTAGTCACCAACGTGACAACTGTTATTTCGAGGCAATTGCTCAAGGTGCCAAGTTGCTGGAGTCAGCCATACAACTCTGGACTAAGGTTCAGCGTGATCCAGTCCTTCAACAAATCAATCAGGACTTACGACAAAAGGAAGAAGCCTTCGAACAGATCAACGCTACGCTGCCTACTTTGGTACCTACTCAGTGCTTGGCACGATTAAAATCCAACAATGATCTCTAGGATGAGATTGTGAAACTCCGACATAAACAACACGTCATGGTAGAACGGCTGAAGCCTTGGGCTGCCACAACCCTCCGACTGTCACATGACACTAATGGTGTGACCAAACAACTTACTCAGATTATTGAAAGTGTTACCACGACAACTGAAGGACCAACCTCCCAAAAGTTGGTAGATCTTACACATAATGCTATTGTCCAAAGTCAGGAAGTGCTCCCTCCGCTCAGTGTTGCTCTCGATACCTTACATGCGCAGATAGAAGCTGCACCACCACAGTGACTCAGGATGAGTCACAAGATTGTGTTGGGGGACTATTGGAACAGGGTCTCCTACGAGCTGCGAAAATAGTCCATTTTTAATACTTTTGATTAGATTTTGTCTAGCGCAGGGGTTTTAGTGTGAGTCAAAGCCCCGAAAGCATTGTAATGGGTAAAAGGGTAAACCAGGGGTCCGAAAACCACGGTTTGTGGACCATAGGAAAGTCTAGGCTAGATTATTATAAATAGAGGAACATTTTGTATTGTGAGGTAGAGAAATAAAGAGCGATTGATGCAAATTGCAGTTTAAGTTATCTGTTTGGGTTTTTGGGAAAAGGACTCCCGTTGGCTATGTACGTAGAGATCCAAGTCCAGCTGTGTGCGGACCCTGCTGCTGTGTGCGCAGGCTGTGAAGGGAATTATAAGAAGGAAGTGATGAATTGATGAATAAGGAAGGTTGATAGAGATCTGAGTCTGTGAGTACTCTTTGTGTGAATCATTGGTAATTACTGCATTGTGCGTTTTCTGTATTTAAGCTACGAAGATCTGTGTAAGTGTTTTTTCTGTATCTAGATCTGTTCTGTTCTAGCTATGCAATGCTATGCTACTGTCATAAAAGCATATAATTATAGATATAGCACACGTGGATGCGGATAGAGACCTACTTGTTCTTGCGCAGAACAAGGTAATATGAGTATCACAAGGCCTAGTGCAGATCTGCTTGCCTTACCTATCCTTTCTCAGGGTGCGGAACCTAGTTCCAGCATCCACCCATACTACTTCGGGTGAGACTTTGACTTGCACAAGTAGGTCATTGCCGAAAGGGCCAGTAGTATAGGGGTTGTTTGGCAAACCTTGAGCTCCGAGCCTGGGTTAGGACCCCTCGAGCCAAAACTTCTTTATATTTATTTATGTAGGTTCAAGTATTTCTTAACTCTCATTGATGACTTATCTAGATTCATTTCTCAACATTTAGGAATGAATGTTTTTACATGTTTTTGGTCTAAAATGCACTTGTAGAAAAATAATTTGGATATCAAATTCAAAATTCAAGAGAATACAATGGAGGCGAAACATGTTGTATTGCATAGGGCATCTAAGTGCAACAAATTATTCCACATACACCACAACAAAATAGTGTTGTCCTAAAAAAGTGGCACATTAAGGGAGATGAAAATTGTATGATCCAAATTAAGGGATTAAGGAAAATGTAATTAGTTGTGAAAATTACATACTTAATCACACTCCCATAGAGGATTTGTAAAATATAGCACTAGAAGAATCATATAATAAAATTAAACCAAATATAAGTCACTTTTATGTTTTTGGTAACAAATCATGGGTTTACAATTGTGTTGAGAAAATGAAAGACTACATCATAAAAGTGTGAAATGCATTTTTATTGGATTTTTTGAAGATGTAAAAGGTTATAAACTTCTTCAAACTCATCCAAATGAAATTATTATTAAGAGAGATGTTGAATTTGATGGAGGTCTCTCTTATAAGCCTAATTTGATGTTTTTACCATCTTTGATAATCATGCCATCTTATATTTCTAACCTTTTTGCTAGGGCTCATATTATAGTTTTTTTATTTAGATGATGAAGATGAGTATGAAAATCCACATCTACCTTCTCACCTTCCTCTAGTTGGGTCCATTGAACATGAAGCTATAACAACACAATAACATGACAAATTGTATGATCCTGATTCAATGGATCAAATTTATGCTCAAATTCAAAGTTCTTAGAATGGAACAAAACCAATGCGTTTGTGTAGATACCATCATTTTGAATTTTTCGCAATTCATTTGGTGCAAAACCAATACCGTTTGCTCCTGTAATCACGATTTGAAGTTTTGGTCAAAAAAACAAAATTTTTGCAAACATGCTGACTGTGCAATCTGTACAGGTGACGTCATGCTGACATAAACATGATGACTAGGTTCCTTTGGTCAATGGATGGTCGCCACTTGTCACATCTAGATTGGTTATGATATGGAGATTTTTTATTGGTTTTTTGGTAGACCAATGAGAGGCTGACATGTGGCACCTTCTTGTTGGATAAAATTTATTTAAGGTTCAAGGAACCTCCCTGTTTGCTAAAATTTATTTAAGGTCCAAGATGAGGTCAGCATGGGACAAACCCATGACCTCCCACCAACAATTCACATGACTTACCATTATGCCGCCATTTAATTCGGATGGGGGCATGGCTTCGTCCCTAGCCCCCGAACATATTAAATATCACGTGACCACTAGAAAGGGTGGACCCGACCCGCACATATATTTAATTAAAATATTAGTCTATAGCCGTGATTGGGAAAATTAACAAACACACTATTTGCGCTGGTGGTTGGAGAAAAAATTGCCCCGTTAGCATTTTTTGGGGCAAATTTGTAGGTTGGTTTGCAGGTACGGAGAAATTGTAGGACGAATCGCTGAAGAACTTGGGAGGCTCATAACTTCTTCAGTTTTTATCCTTTTTGGGATAAGAAAGAGGCTAGAGAGGAGTTTTTGTCTTCTCTAAAGCCATTGGAGCTATCAGTAGAGCCATTTTAGCACTGTAATTGTATGTAAACACCATTTTTGAGCATAATAAAAGAGGGCCAGCCATTGGAAGCTGGAACAAGAGATGTAGCCTAGGAGGGGTGAACTCCTTCATCATTTGTTGTGTTGTGTTTACTATTATGGTGATGTTGTCTTATGTTTTCTGCAAAAAATGATTTTAAATTTCATGTTTACGTGTTTATGAATTTGATAAAAGAGGCTTAAAACCTTAATTGAAACACATAAAATTTACATAATCTTCAAGCAAGTACACATACAGATCATTTTGGTATCAGAGCTTAGGTTTTATTTGTTGTTATGAGGGTTTAATTATTTGCAATTTTATGTCATGCTTACAAGGTCAAAGCTCAAGAGAGGAGAAGGAAAGCTTGCGGTTGGAGGTCCTCAAGTTAGGTCAAAAACAAGGAGAGAAAGTTTACCACAATCTCCACCAAAAATCATACCTCAAATTGCAGTTGAAGCTTCAACAAGTATGTCACGTGAAGGAGAGCCTGGAAATATGTAAGAGGATGAAAAATCCTTTAGGAAATCATTCTTTGATATTAAAATAATGGTGAAATTTCTCTATAAGGAGAGAAGCACAAGGATGCAAGGTGAGAGCTCCAATATTCCAAAGGAACATAAGTTTTAAAAAGGAGAAGGAGGAGATGGAGACAAGCCTCCTGTTAGTCATCAATATTTTTCATTACTTGTATATGACTATAGATTGGTTCTAGATTTCTAAAAACAACATTCTTTGAACATTGTGAGTTTTAGAAATCTCACTGGCTTCATTATCCTTATAGGAATTTTTTCACTATTCTGTCAACCTTGCCGTTTCATGGTCACCCTGCCACTCCTAAAAGACTCCTTATGGGCTTGTGCCACTCATCTCCATCATTTTTTCTTACCTATGACCTCATTACTCTATTTTTCCCTTGCCCATAAATCCACTTTACATCTAGGGTTACCTATAGCCTAACTCATTCCCATGATCCCCAAGTTCCTCAAGCATTGAAGGGTTACCTATAGCCTAACTCATTTGCATGATCCCCAGGTTCCTCAAGCATTGATGGTCTCAAAACTATCTCTATAGGATCTTTAGATAAATTAAGTACATTGGATTTTGGATCTTCAATATAACACTTAGACAAATACTCTATTTTTCACTTGAAGCCTCCAAGCCAATTCTCAGTCCAAGATCATGGTCAAAGGACCCTCCCACTAGGTCATTAGGGTTTCACAGGTTGTAAGGTCATCATTGGTGTTTCAAAAATTGTTTCTCCTTTGCTAGAAGCTGGCTTAGATGTAATAGAAGATCAGCACATGGTTATCCAAGAAATATCTGAAAGTTTCCAAAGAAGACTACCCTATCAGCTCAAAGTCTGCAAGAGGTAAATGCAAAGAGTTTAACACTTATGTATGAGTGTTGAAATTTTCATTAGCTGAAGGTATTGGTAAGGTAGATGGTCTGTTCCTAAGTCAAGACAACTCACAGCAGAAGAAAGGGAAACAAGTTGGTCTTAAAGAGAACTAGGGTTTTGAGCTTGATAGCCCAATTGAATGCCAAAACACCAACCACTTGCAGAAATGACCCGAAGGAGACTCACAATGCCAAACATGAAGAAATTATATCAGAGATTTTTGATGAGATAGGGAAAAAGGTAAGGTGAACTAGACATAAATGAATGAACTTGAAAGGGCTATAGAGAAATTAGAAGACAACACTGATGATTGTCTTAAAACACTCAAAACATCTAAGGTTTTGGGAAAATGGCCAGAAAAGGTAAAAAGAATGAGTTGAGCTCCATGGTGGAAACAAGAGAAGACTTTGAAGATGCCACTGTGTGATCATGTCCCAAACTTGTGTAATGAACTTATCATGCCTCCATCATTTTCCAAGAAGCCATTCCAAAGGACAAATCATTTGCCACACCTAGGGTCGGTTTTGCTTCAAACTATGTTTCTGACCAATAATAGATGAATTTGACAAAATTGAGAGAGGATTTTGTCCATAATAGGTTCAAGAAGAAAAATTTCCTTCAGATTTTACACAGGTGTCATGGTTTTAGAGCAACATCAAAAATATAGGTGTCACGGGAAAATTGCTGCACTTCTGAAGTGACCTTGGGAAAATAAGGTTTTCTCATAGCTGGAGTGTAAAAATTACTTTCTTGATGAGTCAAATGATAACTATACTAGATGCGCTTTCCAATGAGCTATCATGAGCTGAATTTGGAGTTGATGAAGGCCGCCAAAAGTTTCCTGCACCAACACTCTGCATTTCTGCACCATCATTCAGCACTTTTTGACCAGTCTTGGGAGAAATAAACTTTTGATAGATCAAATCAACTCAAATAAGAAAAAAGGTATATTTGGAAATTAGACAAGATACTCTTTCCAACGAGCTATCATGGGCCCAATTTGGACACTGAGAAGGCCTCTAAATTCCCTTTGCAAAAAGGAGCTGCACCCTTGGACAGAGAGGTTTTCTAAGCCCTCAAAACAATCAAATCTCTCCAAATTTCTTCCAAGATCTTGTGAAAGGTTCTCCAAGCACTATCAGAGGTAAGTACAGGTCATAAAATTCTCTCCAAGTATTTTTTTCATCATTTGATTAAAAGAATGGAACCCTAAGTAGAAACCCTAAATTTCATGCTTAAAATCACTGTTTAAGCCTCATTCATCTGGCTACTAAGGGTATCAGTCAATACAAGGGTGAAATAGGGTGCTGTGGAAGTTTTCACCCATCTAGGTCTCCCCCTAAATCCATTTGCTTCATAACACTCACACACACTGTCCCTTCACTTGCAAAAATTGACACTCCATCATCTCACTTTCATCTCAATTTCACATTTAGCCCAAGTGTTCAAAACAGAGTTTGACATATCAGCATAGGGTTGCCATTGAGTTGGTAGCTTATCCATCATTCTCATATACTTACAACCTCACTCATTCATCTCATTCACTTGTAAAGGCTACCATTCCACCATCCCTTCATCTCATTTCCATTTGCGATCCTAGGGTTTCAAAGGCAGAGTGGTCAAAATGTCAGAAAGAGAGGACAATGGAAGTGAGGGAAAGAGAAATGAAGAAGAAAGCAAAGAAGAGGATATCAGTGAAGAAGATAACAATGAAAAATCAAACAATAAGGAAGGTGACAATGAGAAATTAAATTTCAATGAGGGAGAGGGAAATAATGAATCAAGCAATAAGGAAGAAGATGCCAATGAGTCTGAAAGCAGTGAGGCACATAGCATTGGTGATGAGAAAAATTAAGAAAGCAACAAATATGACAGTGAGGCAAATAGTGATGAAACACATAGCAGTGAGAATAAGGAAAATGAGACTAATGTCAATGAGGCAAATATCAGTGAGGATGCAGAAGGCAACGAGGAAATGAGCCATGATAGTAGTGGGTCAGAGAGCAGTAAAGAGCACAGTGCAGCTCACAATAGTGAAGAAGAAGGAAATGAGGAAGCACATATCAGTGATGATGTTGGCAGTAATGATGATGGTCATAAGAGCAATGAGGGCAGTGAGGCAAATAGTGATGAGGTTGAAAACAAGTAGCTAGAGGCACATAAGGCCATCTATGAGATTAGAGCTATCAGGGCTCAGAAGGAGGCTAAAGACAAATAAAACCTTGAAATCCTTGGTGATGCATCCCTAAAGGCATCCCAAACATAATTAGCAAGGAAATTTCAAATTTTGGTATCTTTTTGTAAATTTTGGTTTTTTCACTATTTTGGAGGGCCAAAGGTGCAGTGCCACTGGCGCTGCGCTCTTTTTTGGGTCACCATTTTGAGGAATGGCTTACATTTTTGGAATAATTAGGCCAATTAAATCATCCAAAAAAAATTTCAGATCATTTGTAGTAGAACTGGTACTCCAAAAGTGCCAAAAACACCCAAAAAATTACCTTTCTGCCCTATTTTCAGAGCTGGCATTGCGCCCTGAGAAGTCTTGAGAGATTTATTTTTTGAGTAGGTAAATGACGTCCAATCATAAAACTAAAGGAATTTTTGGAAAGTAGACTTGACAAGCTTTCCAATGAGCTATCATGGAGCTGATTTGGACACCTGAAAGGCCGTCAAGTCTTGGTCACAAAACAAACAATTTTCTGGTGCAGGCGCTGCGCCCTTGCCTGCAAAGTCAACAAAAGACACAAATTTATGGAAAAAAGATATTTTCGAGGACTTTGAGGCAAATCACTCCTAGTTAGCTCAGAATTTATATTTGAATTTATTTTTCATATATTACATTAGATATTTTGTGCCTTGGGCCTTGCATGGTCTCTTTGGACAAAAATGGCATTTATGATGTATTAACGACATTTTGGAAACCCTAGTTAGGGTTTTGGTCCTCCTTGCTAGTTAAATACTGCATTGAGGCCTCATTGTAGATGTTGGCTGATTGTGGAGAAAAACCTCATAGACTTTGAGTTGTGAGGAGTTTTTGGCTTTGGAGCATTGTGAATATTTTGAACTGAATATCAATGAGACAAGCACTTTGCAAGATTCATGAACATGGCTAATGGTGATGTATTTCTCATTTTGTACTTGTCATCTATTGTTTAACATATTGTTTCATCTTTATCTTGCAATAGAATAGAAATTTTAGCTTAAGATATGCTGTCAAAAGCACCTTAAGTCTGTCTGCTTCTCTTGCTCTCATGTTTTCCTCTGCTAGGTCAGTTTAGAGAATTATTAGTTGCTCTCTAATCCCACTCTGCTTGTTTATCTAAAGAATTATTTAATGGAGTTAGTGCCAAAGTAGTTTATGGTTAGCCTTTCCCTTTGGAATCACTTAAACATTGTTTTTGAGGTATTTTCTTCAAATTATTTCTAATTAGGGTTTGACTGAAGAGGTTCATGGCTTGCCCTACCCTTTTGTCCATCTTGAATGGTTGCTTTGAAGTTATTTTTAGTTTGATTAAGGAATTTAGGAGTTCCCTACTCTTTGATCATTACTACCTATCATCTTAAATTTTTTCTTTTCCTCAAGGTTAAATCACTAGAGACTTTACAAGTTTACTTCTCTCTAGGGTTTGCTGGATTGTTGTCTTGATGTTTACTTGCTAGGGTTTGGTCAAAGAAGTATGGTATGCCCCGTCTTTGGTTATTTCTTTATGAATAGTGTTCTTAAATACCTTTGTTGTTTTAATATTTGTTAAAGGATTCTTAACTGCCCTTTGCACCTACTTTGTTCACAATTTAATGTTCACTTCACTCACCTAAGCCTTGAAGATCCATTTAGCTTTGTTATACTTTCCCTCCAAAGCATCCTTGACCTATTGCTGTACCTTTCAAGACCTTTTGCAGACTCCATAGCCCAATGGTCTAAACCTCTCCTACTTTATCTGTTTTTCTTGACAACCTAACCAACCAACCAAACAAACAAACAAACCCTAATCCTTATAACTAGCCTAAAATCAAAACCCTAACAACTATCAAGTTACATATTTTACACAAATATATAGAGAGCCCTCTCTGAGTCCAGGAAGGCTAGGTCCTAGGACTCCAAATATTGGTTTGATGTTACCCTTGTACATTTGGTCTTACCAATCTGACAAATTACAGGGACCTAACACCTCCAAAAGGTAATGGGAATGGTGACAAATCACCTCTCACACGACCATTATCCTCACCGCCATCTTCACCATCATATTCCTCCACAAAAATTCCTTCAAAAACACCTCCACATTCTCCAAAAGGTAATGGTAAAACTCCATTTTTGAAGCTTGAAATTAAGATTGATTTTCCTATGTATGATGGAGAGGTAAATGTTGAAAAAATTAGACAATTGGGTAAGTCAAATTGAAGTGTATTGCAGGATACAAAAATTCAAGGATGATGACACAAAGATTCAACTTGCTTTGTTGAAATTGGAAAGTGAAGCTCTTTGTTATGAAACCAAATAACAAAATAGAAGAAAATATAGATCAATGACTTAGAAATCAGCCTCTTTGAGGGGGAAACCTCCTTTACATTACATAAATAAACAATTCTTGGATGATACAAATGACAAAACCTCCTTTCTATATATAGGATCCCAAGGGGTCACAATATAATCCTAGCTGACATAACAATAACAATGTAAGGGAACAACAATAACAATAATGTGCTTTTATGGGGCACAATAATAACAATATGGGGACTACATGGGCATAATAATAAAAATAAGGGGGCTACACTAACAATAAAAATAAGGGGATACACTAGTATTATAGGGACCTAGCATGCCCCTCTCCTTAAAAAAGTGTTGTCCTCAACACTTGAGTAGTTCTGGACGCTTCTGTATAAAATTCTCATCTTCAACAGGTAAGTTCTTCCACTTGATGAGATACTCTGAAATTGATCGATTTCATAGCTATCAAGTTCTTGTTTCCGCGACTGCATCAGGTTCCAATATGATTTTTCCTTCTTCGTCAAGTTCTGGAAATATTGTTTGAAATAGGATCTTATCACCTATAACCTTCTTTAAGCATGAAACATGGAAAACTGGGTGCACTCAGGAAGTTGCAGAAAGCTCCAATTTGTATGCCATAGTACCAATATTTTGCGACACTTTTTAAGGACCATAATACTTTGGTGATAATTTATTATCCTTATTAGCTTGCTTGAGGGACATTTTTTTGTATGGTTGAAGCCGTAAAAATACCCAGTCGCCTACATCAAAACTTCTTTCGCTGCGATGTTGATTTTCCTATTGTTTCATTTGATTCTGCACCAAGGTGAGGTTATCCTTTCAGAGTTGGGGAACTTGTTTTTGATGCTCGATGTGATCTTCCATTTCTTGAACCTTATAATTTTCTCTTAAAGATGATGTGATGGAGGGTGGATGATATCCATAAAGTGCCATAAATGGGGTAATTTTGCTGCAGTATGGAAGAAAATGTTATACCACCATTCAACCAGAGGTAACCACTTGACCCATTGTGTCTATTTATCAGATATAAAACAACGACGATATCCTTCCAAAAATTGTTCACTATCTCAGTTTTCCCATCAGATTGAGGATGATATGATGATCTATGAGCTAATTAATCACCCAAACAAGAAAATAATTCCGTCCAAAAATTTCCTGTAAAAATGGGATCTTTGTCGCTTACAATAATATTTGGGTTTTCATGTAGCTTTTGAATTGTTTCCATAAATGCAATAGCAACTGTACTAGATTTAAATGGATGAGATAATGCACAAAAGAGTGCATACTTGGGAAGTCTATCAACTACCACCATGATGACAGTCTTTCCTTCGGACGTGGGTAAAACTGTGATAAATCCATTAAAACCTTCGTCAACGTTGACTTGGAATGGATAAAGGTTTTAACAGACCTGGGGTCTTAATTTTCTCAACTTTATTTTGTTAGCAAACCAAACATTCTGCTACAAAATTTTGAATATCAGATTTAATGCCATTAAAAAAAAATTCCTTCTTGACCCTGTGGTAAGTTTTTAAAAATTGTGAGTTTCACCCTAAGGGAGAGGTATGCAATTCCAAAATAATATTTTGTTTGAGTTGGTAATTCTTACAAAGATATAAGCGATATTTGTACCATAATGAATCATTTTTACAACTAAATGTTTCAGATGTACTGGGATCTTCCTGCAAATTTTGAATGAATGTCCACACCTCTTCATTATTCTTCCATTCATCCCTTGCTTCGGTTATCCAGTCAGGTTGGATAATAGAAATTTCACAAAGCAATGCTTCCACATCCTCATCCTTTCTTGAGAGTGCATCTACAACAACATTTTTCTTCCCTTTTTGTAGATGATTTCAAAGTTATAAACCAACATATTTTTCACCCATTTTTTTGCTCTTCTAAAGATAATCTTTTTTCCAAAAACTATTTAAGACTATCATGATCGATTTTTACCTTGAAGTGTCTTCCCATTAGGTAAGGTCACCATTGATTTAGTGCATGTAGTATTGCCAACATTTCCTTCTCATAAATAGGTTTCAGTAAATACTTTCCTGTGATTGGATGAATTTTAAAAGAAATGGGTCTTCCTTCTTGAATTAAAACCACACCAATTCCATTTCCCGAGGAATCACATTCCACAATAAAGTTTTTTGTGAAGTCTGGTGTAGCTAAGACCGAAGATTGGCACATTTCCTCTTTAATATGTTTAAATACCTTAGTTTCTTCTCGAGTCCAATAAAATGCATCTTTCTTCACTAATGATGTTAAATGTGCCGATATTCTCTCATAATTATTAACAAACTTGCAAATACCCTATTAACCCCAGAAATCCTTGAACATGCTTTATGGTTGTAGGGATTTTCCATTTCTTAATGGATTTAATTTTGTTAGGGTCTACCTTAATATCCTCATGAGATCAAATATGACCCAAATATTCCACCTCATGTACTCCAAAGAATCATTTGAAGGTTTTTGCATAAAAGTGTTTCTCCTCCAATAGTTTGAGCACCATGAAAACATGTTTAACATGATCCTTCCAAGACTTGCCATGGATTATTATATCAACAAAAAATACTAATAAAAAATTTCTAAGGAAGTGTTTGAAAATGGAATTCATCAAACCTTGAAATGTGGAAGGTGCATTATTAGCAGCCAAAAGGTGTGACCAAAAATTCATAATGACCCTCATGAGTTCTGAATGTTTTTTTCTGAATGTCTTCAACCTTCATTCTAATTTGATGATATCCACAATGAAGATCCATCTTGGTGAAGTAAATTTCTCCATGTAATTCATCCAATAATTCATCAATGATGGGGATGGGGAATTTATCTTTAATAGTGAGCTTGTTGAGCTCTCTATAATCTAGACACACAGGCCATGATCCATCCTTCTTGTGCACCAATACTACTGGAGCAAAGAAAGACCTTTAACTAGGTTGAATTATACCAACCTTTAGCATTTCTACAACCATACGTTCAATCTCACTCTTTTGAGCTTAAGGATATCTGTAAGGCTTGATGTTTGGAGGGACACTTCCTGGAATCAAATGAATATCATGATCATGATAAAAAATAAGTGAGATTCCTTTGGGAGTTTCAAATAACTTGGAATGATTGTCCAAGACTTTTTGGAGATCTGGAGAAATACATGATTTTGATGTTTGAACCTGTAGTGAGAATAATTGTGCAATTACCCCTTGTTGTTCTTTCTTCATAAGTTTTTCATGACATTAGAGCTGATTATATTTCCTGGCTTTCCCATGATACCCCATAATTCAACTTGCTTTCCTTTCGAAAAAAATTCAAGAATTTTTTTTGAAAATTAAAGGTTACTATCCCCAAAGATTGTAACCATTATACTCCTAGTACAACATCAACACCACCCATTAGGATGGAGAGAATTGGAATATTAAATACATATTCCCCCATGGTTATTTTGATATTATGACACTTTCTAGAGAAATTTATAGTTCCTCCATTTGCAACCATCACTCGACACTCTGGTGCTGTGTATAGTAAGAAATTAAATTCCTTGGCTACCTTAAAGTGAATAAAATTATGTGTTCTAACCAAATAAATCATCACTATTAAATTTTTATTCTTGATATGTCATTCTATCTTGAGAGTTTGAGGAGTGGTAATCCCTGTCAATGCAATACATGATATGGTTGAATTCATTTCTTCTTCATCTAGGGTTAGTTCCTGGTGTATATCCTCTTCTTTTGAAGTTTTTTATTCCTTTTCTTCCTCCTCTTCGCAATCTATGTAAAATAATTTTTTCTTAGCACACTTATGACCTTTAGTGTATTTTCTATCATAATTGTAGTAGATCCATCTTTCTCTTTTTTATTCCAATTGTTGTGGTATCAACCTTGTAGGTTGTGGAAGTCTAGGAGTATCTACACTTCCATCCTTATAGTTGTGAGTGGTAGGATTCCTTGTCGCCATAAGTTTGCTTTAGATTTTTCTTGCCAACCTAAATGCCTTCTCTAATGAATCAGGTTCCCAAAGGTGAACCTCATGTTGGATGTTATCCTTTAAAATCCCTATGAAGACATCAATCCTGTGTTCCTCTAGAATATCAATTACCCTTATATTCAATTTTTCGAAGTCCTCAATGTGCTGCACCATTCAACCCTTTTGTTTGATATTTATCAATTGGCTAAATAAGGTGTTACTCTTTGTGTCCTCATAACGTGCTATCATTTCCTCCGTAAAAATTAACCACGTGAAAATTGTTTTATGAGAAAAAAGCCATAGATACCATACTAATTTATTTTGTTCTAAATACAAAGTTGCAATGCGTACCTTTTGTGTGTTTTGCACATTATGGGGATCAAAATATTGCTCCATATGTAGTATCCATGTTACTGGATCCTTGCCATCAAAATTCCTCATATCGATCTTTGGAATATGGTGGGTCTTAAATCCAACATTAGAGTCTATAAAATCATGATTAAAATTTATTTTGTTCTCATCATGAGTTTCATCTACTACCGTTTCGCCATTAGGAATCATTTCTTGTAGCAGCTTTGTCAAACCTTCCTTCAAACTTTCCATTTCTACTTTTAGACCATTCTTCAGGTCTTCCATGTTGCCTTTCAGTTTTTCTTGTATACCATCAATCTTAGCTTGCATGCCATTCTTCAAACCATCCATCTTAGATTCCACGTTTTTCTTCAATCCATCCATGTATTTCTTCAAACCATCCATCTTAACTTCCATTTCATTTTTTGTTACTTTTTGCGAGAGATAAATTTGTTGTACTTGGTCTCGTAATTTTGATATATCATGTTGCACTTATTCCTCTTCATTAGTCATAGTATAGCCTTATGAGGGATTAATGGGTGTGGAATTATTTTTTGGGGGAATTTAAAACCCAATACTGATATCTATGCTTCAATATGCCCTTGGAATCACTTCAAACTGTTTTTTCAAAAAAGATTTATGTAATTAAAAAAAACAAAATAAACACATTTTTCTTTCTTTTAAGGAGCTCGATATTGAAACTGAAGTATCTCTATAATTGGATCCCCAAGATTTGAACTTCAGTATTGTAGTATCCCTCTGAGTATTCTTTCCAATGCCACAGGTCAAACCTAATTTGGTTCTTCAAGATAAAGTTATGTTTGATTTCCCACAATGCCCTAATTATGGACTAGTTCAGTAGAGCGAACTTGTACGACGTGCCACATGTCACTATTTCAACCTTTGGCTCTAAAATTGATACACAAGAAACTGAATTCTGTCTAATTTTAGCCACCTTTTACAAAATTCCAATCTGATGTCTAAAACGAAAGTTATGACAATTTTCCCTTGGCCACCTGTTTGAGATGAACTTATGGAGCTTGGAAAAACCCTAACTTCCTCAAATCATATATCTGAAAATATAGCGAACCAAGATTTGAAATTTTTACATGAAGTTCCTCAGGAGTTAGGCTCAAGTGGTTAATTAGCTTTTGAACCTTCATAGAAAAAAAATTTATAGCAAAAATTCTAAGATGACTTGTTTGCAACAATGAAACCCTAGAATCCAAAGCTATGATACCAAATGTTATGAAACCAACTCAAAAAATAGAAGAAAAGATATATCAACGACTTAGAAATTAGCCTCTTCAAGGGGGTAACCTCCTTTACATTACATAAATAAATTATTCTTGGATGATACAAATGAAAAAACCTCCTTTCTATATATAGGAGTCCAAAGGGTCACAATATAATCCTAGCTGACATCACAATAACAATGTAAGGGCAAAAAAATAACAATATTGGACTTCTATGGGGCACAATAATAACAATATGGGGACTACATGGGCAAAAAAATAACAATAAGGGGCTACACTAACAATAAAAATAAGGGGATACACTAGTATTATAAGGACCTAGTACTCTTATTTGGTGGGAAGCCAAAACTCAATGGGACATGAAGAAACATGGTAAGGTCTTAACCTCTTGGAATGGTTTTGTTATTGTCTTAAGGAGACACATTAGAATACATGAAAAAGGATATAATGGACTGAAAAAACTTTAGGCAAGGTAAAGGACAAAGTGTGCAAAGCTATACTCAAGATTTTAGGAGAAGAGCACTAATTTTGGGTGTATATTTGACATCTCAAGAAAATTTGTTAAAATACATTGGAGGTTTGCATAGTTACCTAAGACATACGATTCTCATGTTTAATCCTTCAAATTTAGATGAAGGATGTGTACATACCACACATCTAGAGGCAAGAGGGAAACATGTTTCAGAGGAGACAAGTGAGGATGCCTTTGAGTCTTGAAAGAAAGGAAAGGGTAAGTACTAGGGGAAAGGTAAGAAGAATGCATCCATAAATATGGAGAAAGAAAAAATCACATGCAAAAACTATTCCAAATATGGACATGATGAAGGTCATTGCTAGAAACCTCATCCAGAGATGAGACCCAACAAGCATAAAAACAAGGAGAACGAGAAGACACCTACAACAATAACATATGATTTAGGTTCTGATTCTAGAGATGAAACAAAGATCACCACAATGGGTTTGAAAGGTAAGGAAATTGCAAGTAGTAGTTCTTCAAGTCGTCTCAATAGTACTCAAGATGATGAAACAAGAATTGATCTTTTCCATGTTAAAGTTATTTCAAAGAATACCAATATTGACACCCTACTTCATAGTGGTTCACAAGAAAATCTTATTTCTGAAGACTTAGTCAAGAAGTTGAACTTAGAGATCATTCCTCATGCAATAACTCATCCTTTAGGTTGGATATGTAAGAATGAAAATTTGCAGGTGACGAGGAAGTGCATATTTATAATTGCAATCACTGCAAACTTTCTTGATGAAGTTGAACTCGATGTTGTTCAGCTTGATATTTCTCGTATTGTTTTGGGTAACCGATATCTTTATGATAGGAGAGAAATATTTCATCGCCATGAGAATAAGTATCACTTGTTCAAGAATGGGATTGAGTACATTGTTAGAGTGCAAAGTAAGAAGACGAATTTGTCTCTTATCCAAGCTGGACAAATGAAGATAATTGTGAATGCTAGTCAAAATTTTGCTTTGTTAATGTTCAAGCACGAAGATGTTGTGAATGAGGCCTTTCAAGGAGATGCATCAAATGAAAAATATGATTTCATTGAGGTTGATAATGGGTGTGTTAATATTTTTTAGGAGTCTAACATGTTGCATCCTAAAAGAGGTAAACAAGAAGAGGTAAAATTGCAGCAACATGCATCATTGGTGAAAAATGATATGAACACGATGTGAGTGCAACAAAATGCAAAGTTCAAAGAGAAAGTGCCTAAGAAACTTGAAAAAGAGAGAATTGGGTTCAAAATTTATTCTTGTGGGTTTCAAAAAGTGTTTTCTTTGAAATAAGATGTTGCATGGAGATGGCGATCACATTTGGTCCAGAGTCAAGCCAAGCACAGGGCGAGACATGTTAAACATTGTCGTGTCAACAATGTTCAAGGTGATAAGAAATTGAAGTTATTTAAGCTTTATTTGATTGACGACCGAGGAGGAAATGTGTTTATTCCTTCAAGGATAGGTTGTTGTTTTGCAAATTCTGAGAAATTGTAGGAAGATCGTATCTATAACAACGAGTCATGGTTTCAAAATTTGGGGAAAATGATCAGTTTTCAAGAAAAGCTCAAAATGTTGCATTTAAGTAATTTTCAGGGGATGAAGACTGGAAGGGTGAGGGCACTGAGCCATCATCTATTTACTGATAGATAAAGAGATTTTATAGGTCCAAAATCTTCCAGTGGGGAGGAATGATCTGGTGGATCAAATTTATACTCAAAATTCAAAGTTTTCAAAATGGAACTAAACTAGTGTGCTTGCGTAGATATCATCGTTCTGAATTCGATGCAATTAATTTCACACAAAACTAACATCGTATGCTCCTGTAATAAGAATATGAATTTTTGGTCAAACATGCAAAATTTTTGCAGTCATGCTGACTGGGCAGCTAATTATGCAATTCGTACAGGTGACATCATGCTGGCGTTAACATGATGAATGGATTCCTTCGGTTAGTGGATGGTCGCCACTTGTCACATATGGATTGGTTATGATATGGTGATTTTTTATTGGTTTTTTGGTAGATCAATGAGAGGCCGCCACGTCATGCCTCCCCGTTGGCTAAAATTTATGTAAGGTTCAACTTGAGGTCAACTGGGGTCGAACCCGCGACCTCCCACCAACAATCTGCATAACTTACCATTATGTCGCCGTTTAATTCTTAATGTGTATAGTTCAAATTTTTTATTTATATGTTAATGTGCTTAATGGTTTGGGATGGGGGCAGAGCTTAGCCCCTAGCCCTTGATCATATTAAATATCATGTGACCACCAGTGAGGGCAGACCCGAACCCCAAGTATATTTAATTAAAATATTTGGTCTGTAGTCGTTATTGGGGAAATTAACGAACCCACAATTTGTGCCAGTGGTTGGAGAAAATGTTTCCCCGTTAGTGCTTTTTGGGACGAATTTTTAGGGCAATTTGCAGGCAGGGCGAAATTGTAGGACGAATAGCCGAAGAACTTGGGAGACTCATAACTTCTTCAATTTTTATCCTTTTCGGGAGCATAAATAGGCTAGACAGGGGTTTTTGAGTGATTTGAAGCCATTGGAGCTATCAACAGAGCCATTTGAGCACTATAATTATAATCAAACACCATTTTTAAGCATAATTAAAGAGGGCCAACCATTGGAAGCTAGACCAGGAGATGTAGCCTAGGAGGGGTGAACTCCTTCACCATTTGTTGTGTTGTGTTTACTGTGATGGTAATGTTGTTTTATGTTTTATGAAAAAACTGAGTTTAAATTTCATGTTTACGTGTTTATGAATTTAATAAAAGAGGCAACCTTATTGAAACAATTGCAAAATTTACATAATCTTCAAGCAACTTCACATACAGATCATATCCAAATTAAGGGTTTAAATTATCATTTTTAGGAAAATGCCATTTAATGTGAAAATTACATACTTAATCACACTCCCACATAGGCCTTATAAAATATAACACTAGAAAAAGAATATAATAAAATTAAACCAAATGTAAGTAACTTTTATTTTTTTGGTAACAAGGCATGGGCTTACAATTGTGTTGAGAAAATGAAAGGCTACACCAGAAAAGTGAGAAAGGCATTTTTGTTGGATGTTTTAAAGATTTGTTGTTTGATGTTTTTACCATCTTTGATAATCATGTCATCTTATATTCCTAACCTTTTTTCTAGGGCTCATATTCTATTTTCTTATTTAGATGATGAAGATGAGTATGAAAATATGTTACACGTTATTTGTCACCATGAAATTTGACTGTTCATATAGGTCTATCACCACCTATATTATGCTACCTTAGAAGTAAAAAACCCTAATGTTCCTAAACCAAGTCTTGGAATTGGAGAAAAGCTCTTTAAAACCTTTAAAAGTCTACCTCCACACTTTTTCTAGCCTTTTCCTGCGGGTTCGTGGAACTTGTTCTATAGCCTGCAACATCCCCTACACGTTCTGCTACTAAAACTCGCGGACCCCCGTAAAAATTAAAATAAAGGAAAAAGTAAATTCTAGAAGCCCAGCTGGTCAAATATTCTCCCAACTAGAAGCTTCTAGAGGTGCGATTAGTTCGAGCTTTATCCCTCCACTCATGGAGCTTATCCCTTGGTCCATGGAGCTCAAATCCCTTCATGAGAGGAATCCATCCCCCTCTTTATGGAACTGAAACTACCTCCATTTCCCTATAAATTGAGCTTAAGTTTCAGGTTGAAGGGTAGACTGTAGATTATAGCTTAAAGATTGTAAGTGAGTTGTTGAAGAAATTCCCAAGAGTGCATACTTTCTTCACTAGTAAACTGTTGTTGGCATAATAATGATCACACCCTTGTGTCCATAACTCTATGCTGGTATTTAGAGAGGAAGGCTTGTAAAACTGAAGGAGGAACGATTGTTCAGGACCCCAGGAGAAATCTGTACAACATCAACGCATCAAGTTGTAAGATTACTCTTTTCATTCAAGATAATACATATGGATCTATTTTTCTCATTGATTTGTTCTTATGCTTATTGAATAATATCAATACTTAGACTCCTTGATCAGTAAGTTGGATTAGATTTTCTTGGTTATTATATGTTGCAGGTGCTTTGATTCTTTTGTCTTGTCTTTGATTGCAGGTTCTACTTATTGAAGAAGCCTCTTTGGAGCGACTGGATAAAAGACTGCATCGAGCGTTGGATTTCAAGGTAGGGGCATGTCCTCTTTATTTCCTTATAATAATTCTGAAATGAAATTAGTCTAGAGAAAAATATTTGCAAATGGACGTTTGTTTCTAGCTATTCGTAGAATACTAGGGAGATCACTCTTGTCCACAAGATGGATTAATCCGCATAACAAAATCCACCTCTACCTTCTCACCTTCCTCTAGTTGGGTCCATTGAACATGAAGCTATAACAACACAATAACTTCTCCTAATACACATGTTTCCATGTAGAAGGGTTTATACGTTCCTACTCCTTGAGCCTAATCAATATAGGCTAGGCAGGCCATTTCAGGGAATCAAACATGGGTGGTGAGAGAGTTAACAACCCACCTCAATCACTTGGTCTACCCTTACTTGACTTGATACATTTTATTTTTTATGATTAAAATCATGCAAAGTGGAAAAATATATATCTCTAATATGTTCATTTATATCTATAAAAATGGATACATATTATTTATTTAATGTTGAAATTGTGTGAATTTTACCTAATAATTTATTGAGCTCTACAATATATTTTTTTACTATTAAAATCATGCAATGTGAAGGATTTATATCTCTAATATGTCCATTTATATCTATAAATATGGATATATGTTATTTATTTAATTTTGAAATTGTGTGAGTTTTACTTAATCATTTATTGCACTCTACACGCTAGTATAGGGTAGACGTGTAGGGGTTAGATGTTAGATATTAGATGTAAATATTTCTAAATTTGGTTTTTTTTTTTATATTATAATTTTGTTTGTAATAATAAAATTTCCAATTTTTTTTTATATAAAAGAAAACCATAATATACATATCGCATTTAAATATATAACATATAAATAGTAGTTATAAATTAACATCCATTTTAATATATAATTTAAAATAATAATTTCGTATCCATATTGAAATTTAATTAATAAGTATATAAAAATTCAATATTTACAATATAACAAAATTCTTAGCCATGAATATTCACCCCATTTTACTTTGGATATTGTTAATTTCTAAATAGGCTTTCTTACAATACCATGGCTTATCAATACCACATAATAAAAAACCACAACACATTTCAAAATTAAAAAAAAAATATAAATAATTTATTTTAATTTAATTTTATAACATTTTTAGAATTTAAACTTAATACTTACAATAAACATCAATATAACAAGATTCTTAACCATGAATATTCACCCATTTTACCATGGATATATTTAACTTGTAAATAGACTTTGTTATAATACCATGGACCAATATCATGACTTATCAATACAACTTGTGCAAAAACCATAAATCATTTCCAAATAATTGTTTTTTGTAAATATTTTAATTAATTTTATTTTATAACATTTTTTAAATTAAATCTAAAAGAAAAAAGATACGGGGAGAAGTTTTAGTGCTATAAATGTTTGTAAACAATTACATGTGGGCTCAATTAAAAAATAATAAAAGGTTAAAAGTAAATGTGTAGAGAGACACTTTCCATCCCATTGTAATCTCCTATTAACATTTTGATCCAGTCAAAATAAAATAAAAAATTAAATACAATAAAAAAATTAAATTAAAAAATTAACAACTATAATTATCAATAAAACATTTTGACTTTGTCAAACACATAAAAATAAAATAAATAAAACTAATAATTATAATTATAATTAATAATAAAAGCAACTTAGATCCATCTTAACTTGAGATCTACCAACCATAATTAATAATAAAAGCAACTTAGATCCATCTTAACTTGAGATCTACCAAGGTTTGAGAGGGATCAAATCTCTTGACATGCAAACCTCTTTTAGAGTGCAAGGATATTTGATCCCTCTGGGCCCTTTGTAGTTTTGGAGTTGAGATAGATGATGGATCTACACTGGTTTATTTATACGGATGTAAAAAGTGAGTTAATAAATACACAAATTTATTTTTTTGAATTAACTTAGATATTAAGTGTGAGTTGATAAATTGACAAATTTAATTTTCTAAAATGATAAAAATAAGTCAAAGTTCTCATTGATGAAGTGAAATTATAACATCCATCAAAATTGTTCTTCTAGTTGGGGAAATTTTTTTATTATCGAATAATTGATTTTGTCCACTTATTTAATTTAATATATAAATGGGTTTCACTGGTACTTGTTAGTTTCAATTGTCCACAGGGTCTTAGATAGATGGTGATCAAGTGCTCTGTTAAGGCACTCCTTGATGTGAAGTCACCACTTCAATTCACTGCCCTGATCAGGGTGATATATTGGACATGATGAAGATGTAGTCCTACCAAGCTTACAAAAATAAAATGTTAGTGTTAATCAATGCATCCATAAATCAGGGCTTTATTTGAGGTTCATCATGACACAAAAGCATTATTTTATAGTGTAGACTAACTACTTTACCATTCTTTATTTGAGGTTCAACATGACATGCACACAATATTTTATAGTGTAGACTAACTACTTTACCATTTTACTCTTTTACAAGTATATATTCTGGTCAATTTTCTCGATTATGGCAAAAATGACAAAAACATAGAATAGTTAGACAACATTATACTTTACTTAGTGCATCTTTAAAACATATTATGATTTGGACCTTTTATGGTTATATTTTTCTAATTATTTTTGTCTAAAATTTGAATAAAAATGAGAAGAAATGTCATAATCAAATATATCAATTGTTGAGATTGTATAATCTGGGTGTGATAGAGGTATTTGAGGCATTGAGCCCATTTATACATTTGAAAGTGCAATTTCAGCAATACAATACATACAATTTAACCAAAAATTGTATCATTAGATTTTGTGATAATATAGCATACACTAACTATAGTAATATATTTATATTCAAAATAGATATTATGTACACCTATGTACTAAATAATTACGTAAACCACGAATTTTGGTCAAATTATAGGTGGGGTTAATTCCCCGCCAGTCTAGTTGTCCATTCCTGAATCTCTATGTACACTTGTTGAAACTACTTCAGGTGCGATTTCCTCCCCAAGAGTTTTCGACAATGAAAAAAAATACTAAATAATTAAATAAACATACAAAGAAAATAGTTTATTCTATGGTGTACTATTTATTCCTGGGGTAGCAAGGGGATATTCGGGGGGTCCTACAACCTCCTATAGTTGGTTACCGGTAGTGGTTGTCGGTTTTGCGTTTTACCATGGCGACATATATGAAAGAGGAAATCATTAACTTCTCCGAAGACCCATATACCTCTGCTGAAATTTGGTCAGTCCCTCCTCGGATAGCTACAGGTATGCCATGCACCCTTACTATAGGGTAATATGCTTGGGTGGTGGTTATTAGGTATCCCTCTCAGGGCTTTCCGGTGCCCGAGGAAGACTGTAAGATTAGCTGTAAAGTTCCAAAGGTACTACATACATGTTCATACTAATATATAATTGACAAAGCAAGATTTGGAATGATTACCTCTTCGTGGATAGCAGATCCTATGGAGAGCGCCAAGCGGCGGGGTATAAATCCTTCCTCACTGGCTCCAAATTCAGATCCTGCAACCAATCAAAGCACCCGTGTAATATTCACAACAATATAGCTTTCTAACAATTAAACTAGCATTAAAATATGCATATATAAGCCATTCATATCATGCTACATAGAAAAATGAACAAAAAATGTGACACTGATGCATCAAATGGACAAAACATATATAGTTCTATTAATTTTTGAAAAGGAGGATTAAAACCATCAGTTGCACCAAGCCCTCCTCAGTATTCCAATTCATCTCTCTCTTTCTCTCTCTCCAAGTGTGATGACGCTCAAGGTAGAAAGTCCTCAATGAACTTTGCAGATCTTCAAGCCTCACACTACAAAAATGAAATTATGTTCCACATATAATCAAACCTTCGACCTTAGACCAAGAGCCCACATTTCCAATTTATAGGAAATGGAGAAGAAAAACCTTGCCAACTCTTTCAACCAGTTCAAATTGGGAAATATCTAGATGTGTCCTCGCTTTTATTTTCTTTTTCCTTCCATATGAGTTCAGTTGTGTTTGGCAATGTCTAATAACAGGCTTGTGCCATTTAGTTTCTATTTTGAACTAACTCTTTCTGAGAAAAAAATGGAAATGACAGTCAGTTTTCCACAAGATATTTCGCTTTTCACATTCAAACAGGGATAACGCCGCCCCTTGGGCAAGACAGAGCATTACCCTAGGCATTAAATCTCCCTTTGCATGGCTAGGGTGCATTATAACTATTCCTATCTCTTTCTGGGGTGCGTTACCTTAACAAACATGGGTCTTGTCTAGGTCATTTTCTTCCTTCAATGTTACCTTCTCCTCTGAGATGATGAGGACGTCATTTGTCCTATAACAGATGCCCCCTAAATTGTGAGGTCAAAGGTGAAGAAGATGGCCGAAATACTTTATAAAAAGTGTAGTATAATGAGAGGAATTGGAGGACTGAGGAAAACCTGAAACAATAACACATGTCAGAAAATATAGTATCTACCTTGAGTCGAGCATTCCCATGCTCAGTAGCTATACCAAAATGATTTCTCTAAAATAGAGAGATGACTAGTGTGTCTATTGATAAGCAGAATGTGGAAGCTTCTGTCATGACAGGATCAAACTGATAAGCTGTCTCTGAAAATAATATCGCAGCTTGGGAGAGGAAACACAACTGAAATGATGTAAGCCTCAACCCAAGGTCTTGGTCGCCGCTTCACTAAACTGCATATTTCCACACATGTGAATGAAGGAGTTGTAGTTGAACATGTGGGAAATCCTCTGATTACCAGTCAATAACAACAACCGTTAACATAAGATAGGGTGGCCACCGAAAAGGATGATGGTCCCCAAGATGCACAGTACAATCTAGCAAGTGGGAATAAAAGGAGTTGATGTCAAACACTCGTAGAATCATTCGATCGGGAGCCAATAATGAGAATCCCCCACCAAACACAAGGTGACCTGTCACTAATGTTTGGAAGCACCCAGGTACTGATGTGTTTCTAGATCAACTTCCTAGATAAGATGTTGAAGTCGATAGGAAGAGATCTGTTGAAAGGTAGGCACTGAGGCGTCCTACATCAGTCGACACGAAACGGGAAAAGATGATTTTGTTTTGGGAAATAGTCAAGAGAAAATGGGAATAACTGATGACAAATAATTTATGGTATATGATGGCTTGGATGATACAAGGAGCAGTAGATAGCGGGATCCTCTTGAACAATAGAATGCACTATAACAGGGTACTAGGTAGCTTAGGCTTAATGAACACCAAAGATGTTCAAGATTCACCAATGCAGGAACATTGGCACATGAAGGCTAAACTCATAGATGGTAGGGTTCGACTAAATGCGAGTGAGTTTTCTGGGAAGTGCCATGTTTAAGATTTTGTGTTGCCAAATCGACCTTTAAAATATAACAGAATAAGTATCCACTTTGTTCAAATTTTTCCCTATCTGATTAATTTTAACGAGTCCAGATGGGTAAAATCGATGATATTTTCATATTTAGAGAGTCTAAAAAACATCGTAAAAGACAACTCCAGGGGGTACCTTTGTCATGTTTGATAACTGGGCACGACGAAGGGAGAATAGTAAGCCCGAAATAGTTCATTTTCCGTGAGTTAGTCCATTGAATCTAGATAAAGTGAGAAACCTATCCTCAATGGACATCTGCCTCATTTTCTTATGAGTAAGAGGAGAAGGAGTAAAATCAATGTTCTTCGTGAAATTTTAATGAGTCCAACAAAGAAAAACTCGATGCTCTCCGTGAATTTTTAATGAGTCCAACAGAGAAAAACTTGGTTACTTTTTCGATTTTTTTAAGAGCTAGAAAAAGATGGAAAAAAGTGGCTCATATTTCTTCGTCGTAGTAGTTTAACGAGCCCGATGAAGATAACTCGAGGTTTTTTCAGTTTTACGAGCTAAAAAAAGTCCCTAAAAAGAAAGCTCGTTGCTTCTTCGTGTAAGTTTAATGAGCCTGAAGAACATAACTTGAGGTTTTTCGGTTTAACGCGTGAGAAAAATACCATAAAAAGAATGCTTATTGCTTCTTCGCGTAATTTTAATGATCCTGAAGAAGAGAACTCGAGGTTTTTCGGATTAACGAGTGAGAAAAATACCATAAAAAGAATGCTTAAAATTTCTTGATCTCTTTCTTGTCAATAGAAGGATCTACGTTTGGAATTTTCTCGTAAGACCAAGCGAAATCATCGTGGAATTCCTTGAAAAGGGATGTGAAGCATGCAATTTCCTCGGGACTGCAATCGGCTCCAATCTGTATATTTTCCACGATACCCATTTTGATCGAGATATATATGAGCATAGTCTTGGAAATATTGCTCATGTTCCCTTCCGTGTCGATGGTTTGAACAGTCGTGTAAGAAGAGGGAACGATCTCAGGTGGGTCAAAAGATGGGATTTGAGTAGTGATCGCGTCCAAATCAAACATCGAAGCGCGATGATGGAACTCTCCCCAAGGTCATTCTTCTAGAGACATGATCTCTCAAATAGATTCGTCTGTAGGAAGGACTTCATTGAGGAGATCCTTAGAAGGAACTGTGATGGGCAAGAGGGAGGTACCATTGGTCGAAACCAAAGTAGTGGAGGGTTCAGATGCTATTTGGATGGCTTGATAAGCCAACTTTTCCGGTGATAGCGGCATCTCATCTCCATAGGAATCAATGTCTGAAGGCGTTGCTAGGATCCATGGATTGATAGAGCCATCCTAAATGGTGGATATCATTGCAATTGTGTGTGGAACCTCATGCGGCGAGAGAGGAAAACAACCCATCTGGGAAGATGCCTTCATAAGACCAGTATCGATGCTTATGTATGAGTCAGGAATGCCTCCTACTAGGGGTACAGTGCTACTTGGTAATGTGGAATAATCGGGGGTGAAAAAGGATAATTGATCCACTGTGAAAATTTTCCCATCCAATACAAAGAGGATGAGTTGGAAGACCGAAGATACAATGGCAGTCATTGCGTAAGACCAACTACAACCCATTAACAAATTATTGTTGAGATGTCGATTGTAGAAATTTACTGAATAATGATTAATTATCCATCGAGATTATCCTGATCACATATCAATTCGAATTCATATGCAACACATAATCTCTTCCACTCAGATCATCACACATGCGGAAATAAAACAAGCGGTATGCGATCAAACAATCATCAAAACATCACACACATTACACAGTATGTATGGGGAAAGCTTATAGCTGAAAACCCCTCAGCTATTGTGTATATTATAATGGAGAGAACATGTAACAATACATAGCACAATACTCCTCACAAGTACTCAGTACTATCTCATAAAGTTACACACAAACTAGCTTGGTTTTGAACAAGTCACAGGTTCAAAACTCATCCACTAATTGCCTGCCTCTATTGCACAATCAAGGCTGGTCTAATGAGAGATCCAAGGTTCGAATATCCTTGGCTTGACAGTGCAATCCTCATGGGAAATTTCCTCCAAGTGTGGTGCAAATCTCATGCACAACTAATGTCACAACTGATAGCTATCTCAACCCTTTCATCTACCTCTTTCACTGGTCTTCACTGAACTGTCCATGCACTGTAGTGAACTAATGTGTTCTTCAGTTGAATAATGAGATAATAATTAGTGAATTAAATAATATTTAATTCACTCCACTCATTACTAGTTGATGAGCTAGTTAAACTAATCTCAACTAGTTCAACTAAGTTAAACCGAACACAACTCCACCAACTGTCTCATCAACTCCACCAAACTTCTGCCACTGAAGTCCTAACTGAAGTCAACCATGCATGAGCTCACCAAACCCCTAGGAATAGTGTAATTCCTCTATCAGATGCATGAGCCACTTCCAAGGCTCGAACTAAAGTGCTCCAAGAGAGTAAACTGAAGTTTAGAGTCCAAATATTATTAAGGGTAAATAATATTTGACTTCCCTATTTTTAGGATAGGCGGTCTAAAAATAGACTTCGACCTATAGGTCCAAAAATAGAGGTCCATCTATTTTTACCAACATGACCAATACTCCAAGAATAACATACTGCAATCCCTGGACCATGCTCCATATGTCTAAAAATAGACATAGTCTAAAAATAGACTTTTGCGCCAGAATTTGCCTGCGGGCCCACTTAGTGAAGGCGACTTCATTTCACTAAGCTCCATCATCTTGCTGCATTTTCAACACTCCCTCTCAGCAAGATATGGATTATCTGCAACCCCTATCCTGCCTCTGTGGAATTCGAACTTGCTCTGGTGAGCGCCTTTGTCAGGATGTCGACATCCTGATCCTCCGTGGGAACATATGAAAGCATCATGATTCTCCGCTGAACACAATCTCTGATATGATGGTACCTGATGTCGATGTGTTTGGACCTATCATGAAATACTGGATTAGCCGAGAGCTTGATGCAGCTCTGGTTATCACAATAAATCACTGTAGGCTCCAAATGCAACCCGAACAATCCAACGAGGATCTTCCTCATCCAAATAGCCTCGCATGCAGCCAAGCTTGCTGCCATGTACTCGGCCTCTGCTGAACTGAGTGCCACGGATCTCTGCTTCCTGCTGTACCAAGAAACTGTTGTCGACCCAATGCTGAAAACTCCTCTAGATGTGCTCTTCCGGTCCGTTGGGCTCCCTGCCCAATCTGCATCAGTGAAGCCAGAAAGCTTCGCTCCATCCTCCTGTCTGTACCATAGACCATATCCCGATGTGCCACTAAGATAACGCAATACATGCTTGCCTGCCTTCCAAAAGAGCTTGGTAGGCTTAACCATAGCTTGCGAAAGCTGGTTAATAGCATAGCATATATTGGGTCGTGTATTGACCAGATACATAAGCGACCCCACCAACTGTCGATAGACAGTGGCATCCACTACCTCCGCTGAAGTAGCATCCTCCTTCCTCCAACCACCAGGAAGAGGAGTGTCAACAGGCTTGCAGCCTTGCATGTTGAACCTCTCGAGAATCTCCCGGGCATACTTGCCCTGAGAAACAAACAGTCCTCCGCTGCGCTGCCAAATCTCCAATCCCAGGAAATAATGAAGGATGCCCAAGTCCTTCATCTCAAACTCTCGTGCAAGATCCTCCTTGCATGAAAGTATCAACTGCTCATCGCCAGTCAAAATCAGATCATCTACATACGGTACGATGATCAACAGCTTCCCCTCCACCACAATCTGGTACAGGTTTGGATCCGCCTCACTCTTGGAGAATCCAAGCCCGGTGAAGTAGCTGTCTATCCGAGTGTACCAAGCACGAGGTGCTTGCTTCAGCCCGTACAGTGCTCTCTTGAGTCGGCACACATGCGACTCACTGCTGAAGATCTCAAAACCTCCAGGCTGCTCTATGTACACCTCTTCCTCAATAACTCCATTGAGGAACGCAGTCTTCACATCCATCTGATGAATGTGCCACCCCATCTGCGCTGAGAGAGCAAGGATCGTCCGTATGGAAGAGTGCCTTGCGACAGGTGCAAAAGTCTCCTCATAGTCAATCCCCTCGATCTGTGAGAAGCCACGGGCGACAAATCTCGCCTTGTACTTCTCCACACTCCCGTCAACTGCCTGCTTCACCTTGTAGATCCATCGAGAACCCACCACTGATTTCCCCACCGGTCTTGGGACAATCTCCCATGCACTGTTCCTGATGATCGAATCATATTCTTCGATCATGGCATCAACCCATGCGGGTTCCTCCACAGCTTCCTCAAAAGAGGATGGCTCCGTCATGACACATTGACTCACAAGAGCCATGTATCCAGTGTACCGATCCGGTGACTGTCTCTGTCTGCGCTGTGCTGTAGGTGGTCCTACAACCTTCTCTTCATCCCGAGCCAGTCGCTCAGCTTCTGTAGTGCGCATGCGCCCTCTGATGGTTGGCGCTGCATGGGTGGTTTCTTCCACCTCCTGAACTTCCTCTTGTGGCTGATCCAAATCCGGAAGCTCCTCCTTAGGAACTAACAGCTCCTCATCTGCATGCAAGTGTAGCTCCCTCTCAAGCGAACACTGCATGGCTTTCTCCTCCTGAAATTTTATATCCCGTCGCACAACAGTCTTGCGACTGTCTGGCACATACACACGATAGTTGTGAGGTGTATCAGTGTACCCCACAAATATTCCAACCTCAGCAGTTGGATCCAGCTTCCTTCTCGCATCCTTCGTCACATGCATGTAGGCAGGAGAACCAAAAATCCGCAAATGGGAAATATCAGGCCTCTTGCCAGAATAAGCCTCCTCTGGTGTACTCATGCCAAGAACCTTGTGAGGACAACGGTTCTGCACATACACTGCTGTATTGCATGCCTCAGCCCACAAGTGAAGAGGTAGGCCCTGATCATGCAACATCGCCCGTGCAGCACCCACGATCGTTCTGTTCTTCCGCTCAGCCACCCCGTTCTGCTGTGGGTTATGGGGTGCGATGAGCTCTCTCCGAATCCCATCTGCGCTGCAGAACTCCTTGAATTCAGCCGAGATGAATTCACCACCGTTATCACTCCTTAGAGCAATCACCTTCTTCCCCGACTCCTTCTCGGCCAGTGCTTTAAACTCACAGAACTTCGCGAATGTATCGCTCTTCTTCTGCATGAAGAAGATCCAACACTTTTGAGAGAAATCATCAACAAAGATCACATAATACTTGTGCTTTGCTGTCGAAGCAACTGAGAAAGGACCACACACGTCTGTGTGAACTCTCTCAAGGATCGTCGTGGCGCGACTATCCTTCTCGTGAAAGGTGGCTTTCATATACTTCCCTAAAGTACACCCCTTGCACTGATCTGACTGCGCAAGAGTGCCCTTAGGAAGCCCAGTAGAAATCTGCTACAGAATCTTCAAAGCTCCATGGTGAAGGTGGCCCAATCTCCTGTGCCACAGTTCGCCCTCATCATCCCGACTCACCACTTCTCCCGCCTTGCATGCCATTGCTGCACAGCCATCTACTTGCAACTAATAAAGGTTCTTGACTCGAACCCCTATCTTCCGGGTCTCACCAGTAGTCTTACTGCGCAGGAAGGCTTTTCCTTCGCTGAAGACCACATCATACCCCTTGTCTTCCAACATCGCTACAGAGATCAGGTTCTTCATCAATCCTGGAACATGCAAAACTTCCTTCAATATGAAAGGTTTACCAGACTCCCTCTCAAAGGAAATGGTACCAATACTAGTCGCACTGTATCTACCATCATCGCCCATCTCGATGTGCACTCCAAGATATTTTTCCTCCAGATCTGAAAACAGATCCCGATCTCCCGTCATGTGGAATGACGCACCACTGTCCAAGAACCATACTGATCCTACCACACTTGAAACCAAGCATGTGATCAGCGAAAATTCAAGCTCGAACTGCGAGGCCAAAGCCTCTCCATCTGCAGATCTTCCCACTTGCTTGTTTTTCTTCTTCTGCGGACAATTTGTGGCATAATGTCCGTGCTGGTGACAGTGAAAACACTTCACCTTAGACATGTCTTGCTTCTTTCCCTTTGCACCGGAATGAGAAGTTTTCTTTCTCTTCCCCTTCTTTGCTTTGGCAGCCAAAGCGCAAATTTCTTCATCAGGTACCTTTGATGAAGATCCATCTCTGGTAGTCCTCCTGATCTCCTCCTGCATGAGATCTGCCCAAAGGCGCTCCCATCCCGGCAACTTCTCCCGACCATTGAAACTATCTTGATATGAATGCCAAGCCTTCGGAAGACCAAGGAGAGCCAGGTCTACCATGTCCTCTTCTTCGACAGTCACCCCCACACTTCCCAGCTCATCTCTGCATTGAGTGAACTTCGTGAGATATTTGGCGATACTGTCGCCTTTCTCCATCTTAATGTTTCTGAGCTTATCCTTGAGCGCCAGCTTCCTTTGGTCGCTCTTACTCTGGAATATATCTGTCAACGCTTTCCACATCAAATATGGAGAAGCTTTTCCTTGCAGGATGGATAAAATGTGATCCTTCACGCCCTCCAACAGAATCCTTCGACATTTCACCATCTTCTTTTGCCAAGCCTCGACTTCAGCAGGATCAGTGGGCTTTTGGACATCCGTATCTACGAAATCCTTCAGTCCATTATCTTCTAATACTGCCTCCATGCGATCCTTCCATGCAACATAATTCGAACTGCCTTCAAGAGCATATTCAAGTCGCAAACCGTTGAAAGACATTTTCAACACTGGCACCAAGAAAACAAAACTGCTGCAAAATTTCGAATTCCACCTCAAAGCTCAGCCGCTCTAGATCTGTGAGAACAAATTATTTCTAGCACGGAGATTGACTGCAAGGGGCATTTACCAGACCTTTCACTTTCCGAAGAAAGATGAATCCGGAGGCTACCTGGCCCGCATGCAGACTCTGTCTACCGAAATAAGTTTGTAATCACTGTGATGATCAATCTCTGCTTCAATACCTCTGATACCATGTAGAAATTTGCTGAATAAAGAAGATTTATCCACCGAGATTATCCTGATCACATATCAATTCGAATTCATATGCAACACATAATCTCTTCCACTCAGATCATCACACATGCGGAAATAAAACAAGCGGTATGCGATCAAAAGATCATCAAAACATCACACACATTACACAGTATGTATGGGGAAAGCTTATAGCTGAAAACCCCTCAGCTATTGTGTATATTATAATGGAGAGAACATGTAACAGTACATAGCACAATACTCCTCACAAGTACTCAGTACTATCTCATAAGGTTACACACAAACTAGCTTGGTTTTGAACAAGTCACAGGTTCAAAACTCATCCACTAATTGCCTGCCTCTATTGCGCAATCAAGGCTGGTCTAATGAGAGATCCAAGGTTCGAATCTCCTTGGCTTGACAATGCAATCATCATGGGAAATTCCTCCAAGTGTGGTGCAAATCTCATGCACAACTGATGTCACAACTGATAGCTATCTCAACCCTTTCATCTACCTCTTTCACTGGTCTCCACTGAACTGTCCATGCACTGTAGTGAATTGATGTGTTCTTGAGTTGAATAATGAGTTACTAATTAATGAATTAAATAATATTTAATTCACTCCACTCATTACTAGTTGATTAGCTAGTTAAACTAATCTCAACCAGTTCAACTAAGTTAAGCCGAACACAACTCCACCATCTGTCTCATCAACTCCACCAAACTTCTGCCACTGAAGTCCTAACTGAATTCAACCATGCATGAGCTCACCAAACCCCTAGGAATAGCGTAATTCCTCTGTCAGATGCATGAGCCACTTCTGTAGCTCGAACTGAAGTGTTCCAAGAGAGTAAACTGAAGTTTAGAGTCCAAATATTATTAAGGGTAAATAATATTTGACTTTTCTATTTTTAGGATAGGCAGTCTAAAAATAGACTTCGACCTAAATGTATAAAAATATAGGTCCATCTATTTTTACCAACATGACCAATACTCCAAGAATAACATACTGCAACCCCTGGACCATGCTCCATATGTCTAAAAATAGACATAGTCTAAAAATAGACTTTGCGCCAAAAATAGTCTGCGGGCCCACTTAGTGAAGGCGACTTCATTTCACTAAGCTCCATCATCTTGTTGCATTTTCAACATTTATTTTTTATAAGTCCTTTAAAAATAAAATCTTTGAGGAAATAGGGAGTTCCCCGAATCTTAGATTTCATTTTAAAAGTTGTCTTGAAGTCATTATTTGCTTAAAGAATGTTTGTGGAATTTATGGTTAGCCCTGTCTATCAAATATCTCTTTATTGTTAAGTTATGTTTTCAAGTTCCCTTTGTTGAGAATTAAGTTTCTCTTTCCAAAACATTAATGTCCATCTCATTCCAAAACAAAGGATCCCGTGGCCAAGTTAGATTTTCCCTTTGATACCCCATATCCCTTGAAGAGTTTGTCATGACCTTATTTTGACTCCATTGCCCAATGAACCAGATATTTCCTCTTTCTGTCTATCTTTCCTAGACCTTTCATATTCTGCTGTATCAACTCAACCCAACCAAACAAACATCTGCACTTAAATAACTAGTCTAAAATCCATAATCAAAGCAAACAAGATAAACCTTTGCAAACAAATATTTGAGAGATCCCTCTCTGAGAACAGGAGGACTAGATCCCGGAACTCTAAAGATTGGTTCTGATGTTGCCTTGTCTTTTGATTTGCCAAACTGTCAAAACACGGGGAACCAATGTGGCTCTAGAAGTTTAGGACCTGGAAAAATTCTAAAAATAGTAAGTTGTGATGAAACTAAAAAATTGAAAGAGAAAATGGTGGGGCCCCAAGTGGAATAGGTGGGTGACCACTAATATCCACCTAGATCATTCCTCCCCCCTTAGGAAGCAATGGTCCCCATTGTGTTGAGTTCCTCCATGAGATGAGGAAACTTCTGTTGAACTTGGTCCCTGGTGAACCAATTGCCGTGTTGTAGGAGTTGGAAAACTTTGAAAACCCGATACAGTTGGATCTTCTGTTGGCGAGTGTTCTTGATTTGCATGTCTATGATAAAATCTGCGGTGGCATGTTCTATGCAGTTTGGGTTTAACTATGTTGATGTGAGTTGTTCTGCAATGTCAGAGGTGTCCAGTAGAGGTGGGAAGTAGGTACAAAGGCGGTCCACATTGAATACTGGGTGTATACCAAGGAATGGTGGAATAATGAGCTCAAAGGCATTGTTCCCTACAACCTTGGTGATGGTGTGCGACCCATATCAGAGCGAGCGAATCTTGCGGTGGGGTCTAGTGAGGCGCTCCTTCTGCAAATGTAGCCACACTTTGTCGCCCACGTGGAAGTTTTGTGGCACCCGATGTTGATCATGTCATTGCTTGTACTTAACATTGGCTCTGTCTAATATGTCATGAACCTGTTGGTGGATGTGTTGAATGTGCTCGATGAATTTGTTCACTTTTTCAGCTTCAGACTGGACATGAGCTGAATCAGCCTGAGTAGCCTCAAATTTCATGGCTACGTCAATGGGACATAGTGGCTGGAATCCCAAGCCCACCTGAAAGGGGCTGTGGTCGATTGAGATGTGGAGAGCCCATTTATAACTGATTTGTACATATGGGAGGCTCTCATCCCATGTGCGTGGATGCTTTGAATTTTACATGCGCAGAATGTGTACAATCATCCTGTTGACAACCTCTGTCTAGCCATCAGTTTGGGGATGGAAAGCTATGGACTTGGTAAGCTTGGTGTCCAAACTTAACCAGAGGCTAGACCAAAATGCGTTGAGGAAATTACTGTCCCGATCTAAGACGATAGACTAGGGGATCCCAAAGTGCATCCACACTCGTTCAAAGAAGAGTTTAGTAGTGGCTTCTACTATGATATTCTTCTTGCAGGCCACCATAATGTCCATCTTCCATAATCTATCAACGACCATGAAAAAAAAGTCATTTCCATGATTATTAGAGGAAGGACCGACATGTGAACCATGGATATGGATTCCCAAGGTCAACTAGGGGTAGGTAGCAGAGTATAGAGGCCTTGTTTCTTAATGGTTAGTTTGGCATTGTCGCAAGCAGTGTAGGATCTGATGTACTTCCCAACGTCAAGTCGAAGGTTCGGCCAATAGAAATACTTATGCAGTACTGCTACTATGTTCTCGACCCCAAAATTCCCAACTACTCGAATGTAGTGTGCTTCCCATGTCATCTTGGCACGCTCGCTTGAAGGAACAAAAAGATGTCCCAGGTGACATAACAATGCATCTTGGAGGTGAAATTTTGGAACTTGAGCACCCCCCAAGAGTGCCTTGTATGTGTGGCCAAATTCTCGATCACTCTTGTAGAGAAATGACCAACCAGAAGTCTCATGCCCACAAGAGTTGAGAATGGTGGTTAGCATCACGACCGGTTGTCGGTTGAGGTAGTTTGCAACATTATTGGTGCTACCCTTATAGTACTTGATGTTCATGTTATCAAAAAATTACACATGATAGGCTGCTAATCAGACAAATTCATGTAGATTTTTCAAACCAATCTTGCAACTGAAGCTTAGCCTCTTCAGTCTAAAAGGGCCCTTTTAAAGGGTTAATGATATTTGATAAAGATAGATTTAGATGGTTAACTCTACTTAGAAAACAACTTTCTTGTGATGAATATAGGTTGAAAATAGCATCAGTCTGCAAACATTGGGTTTATGGAGTCAAAAATTTCAGTGATTCAGTAGTAAGTTCACTTGACACGGAAGCTGAGGCAAGTAAGAGTTTTTAGCAGAAGTAAACACACATAAAACAATAAATAACACAATAAATTCATATATAAAGGAAGTCAGAGCATTACATGAATGAATTCTGGGTATTAAAGATGAAAACCATTGAAAATGGTACACATAGAATATATGGATAAGATAAACACTAAAATCTCAATCAGAATCTTAGGTTGGTCAAGAAGCAAGTCTTTGTATTACTGAAAACAGTCAATTTTACATAAAGCTGCAGTTCTGCCAAAAAAATCTCCAACCCTTGACAAATTTGAATATATGCCCTTTAATAGAGTTTTTAGATGATGAGATGATCTGCCTCCTAGCTAGATTCATCAAACTTTCCCTAATGACACCTTGCATAACAATAAAACATCTACTTTAATGAGAAAATGACAACTATTCTACGTGAGAGTCCTTTTCCTAATAGGACTAAAACTGTTCATTATTACATTAACAACCTTATCTCCTAAAAACAGTTACATATTTGAAAAAAGTTCCTTCACATGTTCGAATAGGGTGTGATGGGACTCATCACTACATGACATCTTAATTAACCTCCTCTAAATCTAGAAACAAACCTTGCTTTTTAGGAAAAATGGTCCTTATCTTAAATGAATGATTTGAATGATGAGTTGTATTTATCTCGTGGTCCTAAAGTCTTGGATGATAGCTGGAAAAGTCCCTTGAACCTTTGAAAGTATCCACCTATCCATATATTCCCAAAAACCTGCTCACAAAACTTCAAAACAATATGCTACGAAAGTATGACAGTTTCGTAGTGTTACAAAAATGCCTCTTTCCATCACCCTTTATGATTCTTTCCTTCTACATGATGTTCATTATGCCTTGATACATCTTCCATACCATTTTCACCTCTTGGAATCTCCCAAAAATTTTCCAAAATGCAAAAAGAAAGCTACAGTAGTTTCGTAGCGTTTTCCTGGTTTTCAAGCCTAGGAATGCTACGAAACTGCTGAAAACAGTGAAATTTCTAGATTTTTGTCTAGCTTAAAAGATGTGTCTTCCAACTGTAAAAACCTTGTTTCCAACATGCCACTAACCTTTAAAATCATAAATCAGCTTAAACTATGATTCTTGAGGTTTTTCTTCCTCATTGATGATGGGTTGAGCAATTGGCTACTCAACTACTGTCATTTTAAGGTCCTTTTTCTCCAACTCATCATGGATTAGTTCAAGCTGTTCTTGGAGGTCTTTAACCTGATATTTCAAATTTCTATTGGTGGATTTAAAATGTATGTTCATTCTCCTGACTTGTTTGACCTCTTTCCTCAATGGAATGGTCCATTTGATTAACTGCTGTGTATTATCCAGGGTATTGGAAACACTGTCAAATTGTTCTTCCTAAACCTCTTTCATTTTTTTAGACTGAAACTTCTAGACATTTTGTTTTCTTGCTTCTTTATTCATAACATCAATTTCATGGTGCCAACTTCAATTTTTCTTCAAGGAGTTCAAACTCTGTTTTTCCCATTACTTTCTCCTTTCCTTTCTTTGACTTGCTAACTGTATCTTTCCCTGCAGGTGATGAAAGATCAATGATGTCTTGTGGTGACTTGATAGTGTCAGTAGCTAGATGAGATTCTTTGCTGCTCTCCAAAATTTTTATACCATGCCTTGTCATGGGTTTTATTGCTTGGAACAAAAAACCTGCATCCTCTCCTACAAATTATAGTTTCTTTGCAGTTTTGGCTTTCTTTATTTTTTGTCCACCTTCCTCTATATCCTCAGCCTAGACTATAGGATTTTATTCTATTTAAATGGAATGTAGTATGTCTTCTAAATTTCCTTTAGCTACTGCTTTGTCTTCTAAAGCCATTGTTTTGTCTTCTAAAGCTATTGTTTGACTCCTTGTCATCCTTTTGCTTCCTTGTTTGCTCACAACTTGTTTTTGTTTTGCAGGTTTGACCACTTTTGATTTTGTTTTGTAGGTGGGACATTGGGTGTATCAAAACTCTGCAATTGCTATGTATCCATCATGACTGGTTCACCTGGTTCTACTCTTTTTGGTTCACTTGGTTCTGCCACCAATGGTTCACTTTCTTCTGCCACTAAGGGTGGTGGAATACTCCTAGGTTTAGGAGTTCTTGTAGGAGTAAGAGAATCCAACTCAAAACCACTAACAAACAAGAATGAAGACCAGTCTCTGCCTAGTCTTTGGAGCTCATCTAAAACCAAAAATTTAATTAAACCATGATGAGACAATGAAGTTTCACTTTCTTCAGATTTTGCTTGTACATTATCTGCCTTTTTTTCTAGACTTCTGTGTAAATATAAAGGCAAATCAAGAGATATATTACCAGCAAAGTGTAGGAGGAGCTTGAAATGGTAAGAATATAGTTTATGGTATCTCCCTTCACAAGTAAAATATTTTTGGATGATCAGCAACAACTTTGAGTAGTTATCCTTCATGCAGTTCCTTGGAATGGAATTAGTAAGGTCAGTTTCACTGTTTTCAGGCTTCATAAACTCTTTGCACTGCTCCATGTTGAATTTGAACCCTTTGAACCATTTCTCTTGTCCCCTTGGAATCCCTATTGCTGCTGCAATGATCTCTAGTGTAATGGAGAGATTTAGCATCCCCACATTGGTAGTTGTTCCACTGAAGTTCAAAGCAAATTCTTTGGAAACCTGTACATGGCAGCTTTGTAATATTTCACAAAATTGTAAACATCTTGTCCTTCTGAAGACTTCTACAGCTGTTGGGTCTTCATTGATCAGATTCATATCTACTGGTTCATATCTTAGACATTGGCCACCCTTATTTGTATTTGTTTTGGTTCCATAGCTTCTTTGGTGTCTTCTCTGCCTCGCTTGATAATTTTCTACCTCACTTGATCAATGATCTTTGTAAACCTCTGGAAACACCAACCACAACTTTGGCTCAATGAAATAGCTCTCTAGAGCTCAATATCATGCAAAGAAGGAATGAAGAATGAGAAATGAATGAATTAGGAAATATTTTGAAGTTTGATATTCACTCATAACACAATGATGACTCATACATGCCTAAACTGGTGACGATGACTTCAGACTTGACCATGTACCTTGATATTATCCCTCAATGACTCGAATGGTATCTAACTTACCCTTTCCAAAAAATTATCTAAAACCTAACAACTAACTTGACATGATAGATAGGAAACCTCACTTTCATAGCATGTTTAGTGTAAATCTGGGTGTTTTCGATATGAAAGTATCAATGGTTTCGTAGTGAAAAGTGTAATTTCTCAGTGTATTTCACTACGAAACTGTGGTTTCTTGGCTAAAGAAACCATTTCGATACAAAAAATTTAGGAAAAAATGTCAAAAAATTATGAGTGATGTGACATGAAGGGATTTGAAATTGAGTAGGTATAGACCTTAGGGTAAGCTTAAATAAGAAAAATTTAAAATTTTCCTTGACCAAGTAATTAAAAATGAACCCTACAACCCTACCTTTGACACATGAACCTATATGACTTTGTCAAATGATGTTTCATTTTTTTTAGTGATAACAATGGCTCCACTTGGGATGGTGTGCCCTAGTGGTACACCAAAGAACTAGTAGTTCCAGTGTTGTTATCCATCTTCTTGAAAACAAAAAACTCTAAAACTTGCCAAAAATTTTCTTCAAAATCTAATGGCCTTCACCTCGGGCTCAAGCTTGATGATTCAAATTTTCATTATTAGCAGAAAAACATATAAAATGGAATATATACAATGGAATGAATGATCAACAGATTTTTAAGAAGAGTAGTGATTTAAAAACATGCCATTGACAGGCCCTCCAGCACATGGTTGTCCATCCATCTCCTGCAAAATGTAAGTGTTGTTCCCATGAAATGCAGCTACTCTAAATGGACCTTTCCAAATGTTCTCAAACTTACCATGTTTCCCCTTCTCTTCAATCCTGGCCTCCCATTTCAAAACCACATCTTGGACTTGAAATTTTTCCTCCTAGACCTTCTTGTCAAATTTCTTCTTGATTATGTTTTGAGATTGCTGATTACTGTTATAGACTTACTCCCTTTTCTCTTGCAAATCTATCAACTTATTGATTCTTCTCTAAATTGCATTTGGCTCCTCCTCGAATCCTTGCAACAAATTCTTGACAGGAACTCCTATGGATGTGGGAAAGATAGCTTCAGCCCCATATACCAGCACATAAGGTGAAGTTCCAATTGATCTCTTTATGCACACTCTATCAGCCCATAGAGCATACTTCAACTTCAAATACCATGATTTCTTATTTTCATGCAACGCCTTTGTTACACGTTATTTTGTCACCATGACATTTGACTATCTATATAGGTTCATCACTACCTATATTATGCTCCCTTAGAGGTCAAAAAACCTAATGTTCCTAAACCAAGTCTTGGAATTGGAGAAAAGCTCATTAAAACCCTAAAAATTCTAACTCCACACTTTTCCTAGATCTTTCCTACGGATCCGCAGATATTTGTTCTATAGCTTGTAGCACATCCCACACATTCTCCTTATAAAACCTGCAGACCCCCGTAAACAGTCAAATAAAGGAAAAATTAATTTCTAGAAGCCCAACTGGACGAATATTCTCCCAACTGGAAGCTTCTAGAGGCGCGATCAGTTCTAGATTTATCCCTCCACTCATGGAGATCTATCCCTTCACTCATGGAGTTTATCCCTTGGTATATGGAGCTCAAATCCCTTCATGAGAGGAATCCATCCCCCTCTTCATGGAACTGAAACCAAATCCATTTCCCTATAAATTGAGCTCATGTTTTAGTCTCCAGGGTAGATTGTACCTAGCTTGTATAAGGTAATTGCGGAAGAAATTCCCAAGAGAGCATATTCTCTACACTAGTCATTATTGATATGAGAATGATCACACACTCATGTCCATAAATTCATACTAATTTAGAGAAAAGAAGGCTTGTCAATCTGAAGGAGGAACAATTGTTCAGGACCCCAGGAGGAACTTGTACAACATCAAGGTGGAAGGTTGTAAAGTTACTCTTTTTCATACAAGATAATACATATGGATCTCCTTTTCTCATTGAGTTGTTCCTATGTCTATTTGAATAATTCAATACTTGGATTCCTTGATCACTAAGTTAGATTAGTTGTTCTCAATTATTATATGTTGTAGGTTCTTTTAATTTTTTTGTCTGTTTTTTATTGTAGGTTCTACATACTGAAGAAGCCTCTTTGGAGCGACTGGATAAAAGGCTGCACCGAACGTCGAGTTTCAAGGTAGGGGCATGTCCTATTTCTTTGTTTATAATAATTCTGAATTAAAAATGATCTAGAGAAAATGATTTACAAATGGATGTTTGTTTCTATCTATCCGTAGGATACTAGGGAGATCGCTCTTGTCCACAAGAGGGATTTATCCGCATAATAGCCTTCTTAATAATCTTCACAATGCTCTTGTTATAAGATTCAACAAGACCATTACCTTGTGGATAATATGCAGTAGAATTCCCAAGAGTAATGTGATATTGATGACAAAAACTAATCAACTTATTAGATTTAAATTCCTGTGCATTATCAGTTATGATCTTCATAAGGTAGCCAAATCTAGACAATATATTATTTTCCAAAAATGAAATGATAACTGAATCATTTGCTTGCCTAGTTGGGATTGCTTCAATCCACTTGGTGAAATAGTCAGTTGCTATTAGAATCCAGCGATGCTGGCCTAAAGATGATGGATGAATCTCACCAATAAAATCTAGTCCCCACTGCTGAAATGGCACCTCAACATATATAGGCATCAAGGGTAAAGGTACAATCTTCTTCTTACCATCATAAATATGGCATTCATAGTAGGAAAAAATATTTTTGTAGACATCTTTAAACATTGTAGGCCAATAATACCCTGCTCTAAGAATCTTGTTTGATGTAGCCTTCCAATAATTATGATCTCCAAAATATCCTTTGTGAAATTCCTCAATCACCTTTTTAGCCTCCTCTTCCAGCAAACAATTCAAAAAAATACCACTGGTATCCTTCCAATACAGATTTTTGTCAATGATGCAGTACCTCAAAGACTTTAACTTCATAAATATTGCCTTAGACTTTGTCAGCTCAGCAGGTGCTCTATGATGATGTAGGAAAAAAACAATGTCTTTGTACCAATATGAAATGATATACTTTTCTTCATTAGGGATGAACTCTTCCTCTTCATCTGAAATTTCTGAAATTTCTGCAATTAAGTTCATGTTAAGTCAGTCAAAATTTGACTGTGCCATCAGCTTTGATAGGCCTTGACCTTTGACCAATTTTGTGGGCTTGATCTATATGTCATATTCCAGTAGGTTATAAATCCATTTCCCCCTCTTACCATCAGGATCAAATTGAGTTAGAATATATTTCACAAAAACATTAGGAACAAAAGCTATAATATGAGAATGTAGAATGTAAATTATGAAATATTTGATGGCCTTGACCAAGGCATAAGCTTGCTTCTCTAATATGTTGTACTTCAACTCTAAGTTAGCTAATTTCCTACTAAAAAATGAAATGGGCTGCTCAGTACCTTGATGTCCTTTTTGGAATAAAACTCCAGCAATTGTATTTTCTGATGAAAATGTAAAAACCAGAAATTCTTTTGAGAAATCCGGGCTGATCAACACTGGTTCTTGGGTGAGTGCCCTTTTGATCTCCTCAAATGATTTCTTTGATTCTCCTGTCCACTTGATGTCAGCTCCTTTCTTCAGCATATTTTTTATGTCCTTTAAAATCTCAACAAAATTAGGAATAAACCTCCTCACAAAATTTACCTTTCCAAGGAAAGACTGAATCTCCTTTCTGCTTCTATGCAAATCCACTTTCTGAATTGCATTGACCCTGTTTGGATCAATATTAATCCCATATTTAGAAATAATATGTCTAAGTAATTTACCTGAAATTAAAGCAAAAATGATTTAAGTGGGATTGAGAGAAATGCCAAACCTTCTACACTTAAGCAGAATCTTTTCTAGGTGCTTCAAGTGATATTATTCCCTCCTTGAGAAGACTTCTATGTCATATAGATATACAACCACCATCCTGTCCTTCTCCTCAATAAATGCAATGTCCATTGCTCTTTGGAAGGTATTTCCCGCATTCATCAGACCAAAGGGCATCTTGGCATACATGAATGTGCCCCATGATGTGGTAAAGGTTGTTTTTTCCTGATCTTCTGGATGCACAAGAATTTGATTGTATCCTGAAAAACCATTAAGCATAGACATCCTTTGTGAAAAAACAATATTCTTAAAAATTTGGTCCATCTTTTGGGAGGGTAGTTGTCGTTCAGAGAGGCTTTATTCAAGTTTATGAAGTCAATGCATATTACGATTTCTCCACTCTTTTTTCTGACTGGAACCAAGTTTGCAAGCCACTTTGAGAATTTGATTGGAATAATAATTTTTGCATCAAAGAGTTTCTTGATTTCCTTCTCAATCAGAGGCATGAGAAGTGGATTAATCCTCCTCAACTTTTTCTTGAAAGGCTTTTAATTTTCTTTAATGGGAATGGTATGCTGAATGATAGTAGGATCATAATTATTCAAATCAACATAACTCCAAGAAAAAACAATAATTTTGGCATCAAAGAGTTTCTTGATTTCCTTCTCAATCAGAGGCATGAGAAGTGGATTAATCCTCCTCAGATTCTGCTTGAAAGGCTTTTCATTTTCTTTAATGGGAATGGTATTCCGAATGATAATAGGATCATACTTCTTAAAATAAACATAACTCCAAGCATAAACATCTATGAACCTTTTCATCATCTCAATATATTTTTGTTTCATATCAAATGAAAGAAACTTTGAAAGTTTAATCATTTTTGGCATAACTACTGTACCAAGGTTACAACTCTCTACCTCTTCATCATTTGCTTGTATCCTAGGAGAATTGAGCACATCATTATGATCAAAAATATTTTCAAGGGGTATAAGGCCTTTGGGTGTAGAGTTATTCCTCATTTGTAACACTTCAGAATTTCTCTTATATTCAACAAGCATGTTTTGCTAATCTACTTGTGTATTTTCAAAATCTTCTTTTAGCTCAATAAAGTTTTTTACTTGCTGGTCATCTTCAAAGACTTGCCAATGGATAATTTTATCAGGGATAGTAGGTATATGGTGAACTTCAACCTCATATATTTTAGTGGAATGAATGGGAATGATAAATAGACTTGTAGAGACAACTAGGGAATCAACAATTGAGTTTTGGTCCCTAGTCTTAACAATGAATGAATGTTTTGGAAATTTTCCAACATATCCATGACTAAATTTCTGTATGCCCTCATTCTTACATCCTTTTTTTGATACACACCCTCAACTTGCTTAATGACTAATTCATAATCTCCACAAAAAAAATATTTTGGGCATCCATTCTTTTCAAAATTTCTAAGCCCAAAATTAAATATTCATAATAATCCATGTTATTAGTGAAATCAAAATTCAGTTTGTAAGAAAAGAACTTATTTTCATCATCTAGACTTGTAATCCAAATCCCTGCTCCTGCCCCCTCTCTTCCTGCTGATCCATCAAAATGCAATAACCACCAACCTTCTGCCTTCTCCTCATTGATTTGATAACTTTCTGTTTACTGATTTTCTGTCTGCTGAATTAAAGCTTGCTAATTTTCTGCCTTCTTTTCATCCTTTGCTTCATCAATCAACTCATTGAAAAGAATAGCGGATCCAAGTTCAGTATCAAGAGCATAAATTGGAAAGTTCTGAGGTTTACCTTTACTACTTACCATATAAGCCATTCTTGTTTCTTTATAAATTCTCCTTTACTCACCAAAAAGAGGAATGGTGGCACAAGTTAGGTCCATCTGCATCGTACCTTTGATCTTTGCTGCCCATGACCTTGATAACAACATGCCAAACTTAGGTGGAATGTCTGATACCACAATGTTCATGAACATTGTCTTGGTAGGGACTTGTGTAAGACCAAAAACAACATCTTTTATTAAACCAATGCACTGAAATATTTTTGAATCAAAGGAAAAAAAATCCTTATATGGTCTAGTAATTTCCAACCCCATCCTCTCCATGATTACTTTGGGCATAAGATTGTGAGAGGCTCCTAAATCCAACATGGAATTATGCAATGTCATGTCATGGATGCTAAGGCTAACATAAAAAGGAGGTACCTCCTCATTCTGCTCATCCTCTAATATTGGGCCCAAGTATATGGTTGGATGATCTTCTTGAACATTTAGGATATCAACAACTCCTGGTTGTGAATTTAGCATTTTCACAATCCTACTTCTGTATTCATTGAACTTAATAATTTCTCCAAAAGGTACTAGGATTTTGATCTTAGAGATGTCATTTTCCAAACTGAAAACAAAATAAGATTTTTCAATTTCTTTGACAGGAGGGGGAGGTGGTGTTTCTTTCCTAACCTCAGTAGCCTTGGGGGCATCTTTCTTGGGCTCTGTTTTGTTTGCAGTAATTGGCACATTTCTGTTTTTGAGGTTGTATTGTTTATGCATCTCAAATATTGCATGTTGATACCCTTTAAAATAATCACATGGTTCCTCACCCTTGTTTACTTCATGGTCTGACTCATCATGTTCCTCCTTAGTTAAAAACATCCCTGACATGTTATCATCTAAGCAATGAATTGAGTCTTCTTGTATTTCAGGCTGATCTTCTTCAAAAACTAATTTTTGCTGAAAAGGAGGCCTTACTTGAGGGTTAGGTGGCTGATTTCTGTTTTCCCTTGGCCTTTGATGGTTTTGAGGTCTTCTGAATTGAGGATTTCTAAACTGAGGTTCATGTTGTGAAGAAGGAGTAGAGGCATTACCAAGGGAAAGCCTATCCATCAGTTTTTCCATTGTCTTCATCATGGAATCAAATTTATCATCAGAGGTGGAAGGCTTATCTTCTTCTTTCAACTTATTCTTACCCATCTTATACTTTTTTACTGCTATCATATTGACCTCCACCATCACTGCATCATTTTGCATTGCCGCAAGTGAAGGGGATTCTCTCTCTCTCAGCAGTATAAAAAATTCATAATAAAAAAATTCAACATATCACAGTTAAGCTGCTCCTGGAGGAGGCTTGAGATAGGCAGGGACTGAGTCAAATAATTTGTTAAATCTCTTTGAAAAGTTTTGAACAGTTTCATCAACATCTCTCTTCAAACTATTATACTCAGTGAGTGCTTGTACATTATTAGTTTTATTTCCCCACTTCCTCAAGAAGCTATATTCAAATTCATTCCAATTATATAGGCTTCCAGGAGTAAGGGCTTTGAACCACTTCCTAACTTCACCAATGAAGCTCTGAGTAAATAATCTCATCTTGACATCTTCATGGTCAACCTCCTCCCTGTCTAGAAAGTCATTGAACTAGTCTACATGCTGTTCAGCTATAATCTCTTCATCACTTCCCCAAGTTTTGATTCTAGCAGAATATTTGCTAGGAAGGGCATTTAAGACAGCTGGAAAGGAAAGAGGGGTATACCTAGAAGGTGCAGTAGGTGGAGGAGGCACATTTCCTACCATGATGAATGGGACTGTGATATTTTTAGGGACAACAACAGTAGAGGAAGAGGAACTGTTAGGAGGAGGGTTGTTTGGTCTTTGTTGTCCAGTGAAAATTGAACTCCAATCAGGAAGAGGAACACCAGTTTTACTTCTTAAAAAAATTTCAAATGGGTCTAGTTCCTTCAACCTATCCAATGACTCTTTCTCTAACAGTATCTCTGAAGTGACTGCTTCCCAAAACTCTTCTTTATCTTTTTGTGTCACTAAGGTTGAAGTATCAATACCTCTCCTATGTAGGTCTAAGACAATTTCAGTTAATTATTTTTCACTTTCAAACCTAAACAAGACTTCTTTAATTTTATCATCAAATATTTTATCTTCAGGACTTCTTAAAACTTCAGAGGACAAGGATTTTGTATGTAATGGAGTACCTGATATTGCAGAAATGCCTTGACTGCCTATGGATATGGTGTTTGGATTGTCCACAATGGTAGGTGGATCTGGGTTAGGATTAATCCTCGCGTATCTCCTTCTCGAAGCCACCTTTGGTCATACGAATTTTGAATGGAGTCACCAAGGTAGACGCAGCCTCGAGCAACTTCTTGAGCTCCTACTACCTTCAGAAGTTCAACTTCAAAATTTCAAGAAAGTATAGTCTTCAGGCTCCCAGCAGACGCACCAAAATGTTATCACAAAATTGCACCTGAAAGGCTTCTAATCAGACAACTTCGTGTAACTAATTCAAACCAGTATTGCAATTGAAGCTTAGCCTCTTCAGATTGAGAGGGCTCTCTCAAAGGGTTAATGATATTTGATAAAGATAGATTTAGATGGCTAACTCTTCTTGGAAAAAAAATTTATTGTGATGAATATAGGTTGAAAATAGTATCAGTCTGCAAAAATTGGCTTATGGAATCAACAATTTCAGTGATTCAGTAGTAAGTTCACTTGACATGGAAGCTGAGGCATGTAAGGGTTTTTAACAGAAGTAAACACACATAAAACAGTAAATAACACAACCAATTCATCTATAAAGGAAGTTAGAGCATTACATGAATTAATTCTGAGTATTAAAGATGAAAACCACTGCAAATGGCACACATAGAAGATATGGATAAGACAAACTCTAAAAACTCAATCAGAATCTCAGGTTGGTCAATGAACAAGTCTTTGTATTACTGAAAACAATCAATTTTACATAAAGCTGTAGTTTTGCCAAAAAAATCTCCAACCCTTGACAAATTCGAATATCTGCCCTTTAATAGACATGCTACATGATGAGATGATCTGCCTCCTTGATAGATTCATCGAACTTTCCCTAATGACACCTTGCATAACAATAAAACATCTAATTTAATGAAAAAATGACAACTATTCTACTTGACAGTCCTTTTCCTAATAGGACTCAAACTATTCATTATTACATTAACAACCTTATCTCCTAAAAAAAGTTACATCTTTGACAACTATTCCTTCACATGTTCGAATAGGGTGGGATGGGACTCATCACTACATGACATCTTAATTAACCTACTCTAAATCTGGAAAAAAAACCTTGCTTTTTAGGAAAAATGGTCCTTATCTTCAATGAATGATTTGGCTGATGAGTTGTCTTTATCTAGTGGTCCTAAAGTCTTGGATGATAGCTGGAAAAGTCCCTTGAACCTTTGAAAGTATCCACCTATCCATATCTGCCCAAAAACCTTCTCATAAAACTTCAAAACAGTACGCTATGAAAGTATGATAGTTTCGTAGCATTACAAAAATTCCTTTTGCCATCATCCTTTATGATTCTTTCCTTCTGCATGATGTTCATTATTCCTTGATACATCTTCCATACCATTTTCACCTCTTGGAAGCTCCCAACATTTTTTCAAAGTGCAAAAAAAAAAGCTACAGTAGTTTCGTATCGTTTTCCTAGTTTTCAAGCCTAGGAATGCTACGAAACTGCTGAAAATAGTGAAATTTCCAGATTTTTGTCTAGCTTAAAAGATGTGTCTTCTAACTATAAAAACATTGTTTCCAACATGCCATTAACCTTTAAAATCATAAATCAGCTTAAACTATGAGTCTTGAGGTGTTTCTTCCTCATTGATGATGGGTTGAGAAATTGGCTCCTCAACTACTATTATTTTAAGACCCTTTTTCTCCAACTCCTCATGGATTAGTTCAAGTTGTTCCTGGAGGTCTTTAACCTGATATTTCAACTTTCTGTTGGTGGATTTCAAATGTATCTTCATTCTCCTGACATGTTTGACCTCTTTCCTCAATGGAATGGTCCATTTGATTAACTGCCGTGTATTATCTAGGGTCTTGGAAACACTGTCAACTTGTTCTTCCCAAACCTCTTACATATTTTCAAACTAAACCTTCTGGAAATTGTGTTTTCTTGCTTCTTTCTTCATAACAAAAATTTCATGGTTGGCCAACTTTAATTGTTCTTCAAGGAGTTCAAACTCTCTTTTTTTCCATTACTTTCTCCTTTCCTTTCTTTGACTTGCTAACTGTATCTTTCTCTGTAGGCGATGAAAGATCAATGATGTCTTGTGGTGACTTGATAATGTCAGTAGCTGGATGAACTTCTTTGCTATTCTCCAAAATTTTTCTAGCATGCCTTGTCATGGGTTTTCTTGCTTGGAACATAAAACCTGCATCCTCTCCTTCAAATTATAGTTTCTTTGCACTTTTGGCTTTATTTAGTTTCTGTCCACCTTCCTCTATATCCTCATCCTGGACTATAGGAGTTTATTCTATGTTAATGGCATGTAGTATATCTTCTAAATTTCCTTTAGCTATTGTTCTGCCTTCTAAAGCCATTTTTTTGTCTTCTAAATCTATTGTTTGACTCCTTGTCATCCTTTTGCTTCCTTGTTTTCTCATAACACTTTTTTTTTTTTTTTTTTTTTTTTTTTTTTTTTTTTTTCAGGTTTGACCACTTTTGATTTTTGTTTTGCAGGTGGGACATTGGGTGTACCAAAACTCTACAATTTCTCTGTTTCCATCATAACTGGTTCACTTGGTTCTACTCTTGTTGGTTCACTTGGTTCTACCTCCAATGGTTCACTTTGTTCTGCCACTAAGGGTGGTGGAATACTCCTAGGTTTAGGAGTTCTTGTAGGAGTAAGAGCATCCAACTCAAAAACAGTAACAAACAAGAATGAAGACCAATCTCTGCCTAGTCTTTGGAGCTCATCTAAAACCAGCAATTTAATTAAACCATGATGAAACAATGAAGTTTCAATTCCTTTAGATTTTTCTTGTACCTTATCTACCATTTTTGCTAGACTTATGTGTAAATAGAAAGGCAGATCAAGAGATATCTTACCATAAAAGTGTAGGAGGAGATTGAAATGGTAAGAGTGTACTTTATGATATCTCCCTTCCCAAGTAAAATATTTTTGGATGATGAGAAGCAACTTTAAGTAGTTATCCTTCATGCAGCTCCTTGGAATGGCAATAGTAAGGTCCATTTCACTGTTTTCAGGCTTCATAAAATCTTTGCACTACTCCATGTTGAATTTGAACCTTTTTAACCATTTCTCTTGTCCCCTTGGAATCCCTGTTGCTGCTGCAATGACCTCTGGTTTAATGGTGAGATTTAGAATCCCCACTTTGGTAGATGTTCCACTAAAGTTTAAAGCAAATTCTTTGGAATCCTGTACATGGAAGCCTTGTAATATTTCGCAAAACTTTAAACATCCTGTCCTTTTGAATACTTCTACAGCTATTGGGTCTTCATTGATAATATTCATATCTGATGGTTCATATCTTAGACATTGGCCACCCTTATTTGTCTTTCTTTTTGGTTCCATAGCTTCTTTGGTGTCTTCTCTGCCTCGCTTGATCAATGTATTTGTAAACCTTTGAAAACACCAACCACAACTTTGGCTCAATGCAATAGCTCTCCAGAGCTCAATATCACGCAAAAAAGGAGTGAAGAATGAGAAATGACTGAATTAGGAAAGATTTTGAAGTTTGATATTCACTCATAACACAATTATGACTCATACATGCCTAAAATGGTGATGATGACTTCAGACCTGACCATGTACCTTGATCTTATCCCTTAATGACTCGAATGGTATCTAACTTACCCTTCCCCAATGATTTTTTGACACCTAACATATAACTTGACATGACAGATAGGAATCCTCACTCTCATAGCGTGTTTAGTGTAAATCTGGGTGTTTTCACTACAAAAGTATCAACAATTTCGTAGTGAAAAGTGTAATTTCTTAGTGTATTTTGCTACGAAACTGTGGTTTCTTGGCTAAAGCAACCATTTTGGTACAAAAACATTGGGAATTGAAAACTTTCAGAAATTTATGAGCGATGTGACATGAAGGGATTTGAAAGTGAGTGGGTATAGACCTTAGGGTAAGCCTCAATAAGAAGAATTTAAATTTTCCTTGACCAAGTAATTAAAAATGAACCCTATAACCCTACCTTTAACACATGATCCTATATGACTTTGCCAAATTATTCTTCATTTTTTTTATAGTGATAATAGTTCAAATGAAACTGTTGTAGATATGTGGACCACTTCTGATGGCGATCATTCTGCAACTTCCCTTGTGTCTGTATGAACTGCATGGGTCGGTGGTCTGTGTGGATGATTGTTTCCTTCCAAAAAATGTAATGCTTCCATTGTCGATAGGCCTGCACAATGGAATACATTTCTTTGTCATAAGTGGGATACTTGAAAGCTGTGTCAGACAATGTCTCACTGTGAAATTCCACTGGACGCCCCTGTTAAGTCAAAACTGCCCCAATAGCATAGTTAGAGACATCTGTCTCAATCTAAAATGGTTGTCATAAGTTTGGTAATGTGAGCACTGGTGTAGAACAGAGGCGATGTTTCAATTATACGAATTCCTTCTGTTGAGATTCCGACCAAAATAATTTTTCTTTCACTCCTCCCTGGGTGACTTGACTCAAGGGCCAAGTGATATGAGAGAATCCCAACACGAACCTGTAGTAGAAATTAGCAAGACCCAGAAATATGCGAAGTTATGTTAGAGTGGTTGGGGCTGTCCAATCTCGAATGACTCGTATATTGGTTGGATCCACATGCACCCCCCTTTCATCAATAATGTATCATAGATATTGAACCTGGGTCATGCCAAAAGTGCACTTCTCTAAATTGGCACACAACTTGTGTTGTCGTAGTGCTTGGAGAACTTCTGGATGTGGTGGAGGTGCTCTTCCCAATTCTGGCTGAATATCAGAATGTCATCCAAGTAAAACACTACAAATGAGTTGGTGAATGGCCACAAGATGTTGTCCATCAACCACATGAAGGTTGCAGGAGCATTTGTCAACCCGAAAGGCATGACCAACCATTCAAAAAGGCCCTCTTTGGATTTGAAGGCAGTCTTCCACACACCAAAGGGTTCGATTGGTACCTTGTGATACCCAGACTTCAAGTCGATCTTGCTAAAATATTTTTCCCCTTTGAGTTGGTCCAAAAGGTCATCAATCTATGCAATCGGGTACCTATTCCAGACAATGATCTTTTTCAACGCCCGATATTCAATACAGAGTCTCCAAGTCCCATCCTTCTTTTGTACCGACACGATCAGGCTCCCAAAGGGCAATGAACTCGGCCAGATGTGACTGTTAGCCCCCTAATTTGGTCTCTTTTTACCATTTTCCCCTTCATAAATCATAACCATTTACCTCTGTTTCACCTCCTTTATGCACCCTCATCTTGCACCAGTCCAGGCATGGTGACATATTTCGTATAAACCTTTATTCTTCATGTTTTAATTCAATTTAGAATTAATTAAATATTTATTACATATTTTCTTACTTTTAAATCTCTTTTGTAACTTATCGATATCTCCAATGGTTATTTGATAGTTAGAGTGTTTACCGTGACCGCTGATCTTAGTGTAGGATCGAATCTTGCACCATTTCCAGCACAACAGATCTTCGCGGAAGATCCGAACCTCCTCGATCACTGCCTCATCTTGAGCCACTTCAACCATGACATCGAATGATTCAAAGGCAGCCGAGACCAATCCGTGAAGGGTGAAAGCTGGTTAGCTACGACTAGTTTTGCAAAACTGTCTTATCTTGAAGGCCGAAACTAAATTATGCATTTTGTTATGAATCAGTTGAACGATCTGTTTTGGCCTTCGGCCAACATATCTATATAATGTAAAGTGTAAATAGGACCAGGAGGAGAACTTTGGAGCAGATTTTTTAGAGAAAAGTTGATAGGCGGTAACCGGTTGTTTTGTTATTGCCCGAATCTGGGCTGGACATTGTATCAACGCATGTATTTTCCTTAATGAATTAATAAAAGGTTTTTCTGCCTCATGTTTCAGAAATTGTGCTTCTTTCTTTAAGCTGATGAATTAATTAATTTACTGAGCAACGTTTTAACTTAAAAAGGGAAATGCGTTGGTTGGCTAGGGTCCATCCAACCCAACACGTTTACCCTATTTTCTATTTCCTATAATGTGTGTTTATATTATTAAAGTGTGATTTAACTTTCAGCACATGTATTCCTATCTTAGTGAAAACAGATCTGTCGTGTGAAGTAGATACATTTTCTTTCACTCCAATTTACTTTCCTGCATTTAATTTCAGATTAGATTTCCCTGCCTTGTCTAAGCAGGAGAAGTGAACCTGCACCAGTGCACGTTGGTGTGATATTTCCTTTTCCTGCAATTCTGTTTATTTGGTTTTCCACCACCTAGTACAAGAAGGAGAAATGAACCTGCACCAATGCACATTGGTGTGATGCAGCAAGTTTTCTTAATCTACTTTATGCAATTTTCTTTATTTCTTTAAATGCTTATGACAAGATAAATGATTGTTTCTTTACTTTTTCATTTTGTTAAAATCAGAAACATTCACTTTTATGCGTGCAATTTGATTTGATAGAAATATAGCACTTGCAATAATTGAACACTCATTTTAAGGATTAAATACTAAGTGCTAGAAGCTCTAATCCGGTACAAGAACCAGTTTCTTGCTACAAGATATGAGTGCTCTGAACCTTGAAAAGTTCAAGCCCTTGCATGAAGTAAAAAGCCTTCAGTAAAGACACTATTTATACCTTCTACATAAAATCTCTGATCTTGCACTAGTGCAGGACAGATTAATGCAAGAAGGAAATCTATAAGGAAGCAGGTTTAATGGCCCATCTAACAAGATTGCTAAAGTGTCTCTACTAAAGAAAAACACACAGTCAGTAAATTAAACAACCATTAGTGGGAGTTATTGCCTTTTTATCTTTAATTCTCTCTTGCAAATGCATACTTCCTCGTTCCAGTCTTAGATTATTTTTGATGGTTCAAGTTGCCTTCTTCTCTTTTGATTTGATTCTGCAATATTTCCTTTAAATAAAGTAGGGATTTACATTAGGAAGATTCATACCATCTCTGGAATTTCCTGTGCTTCGTCTCTAAGTTTACGAATCCCCCGGGTTGAAAAATTAAGTGTTTAGGAGTTTGCTTAAGTGTAATTCCTGCACCCAACATTTTGGGGCCATTGCCGAGGAGGGGATTTGATTTGGTAAGAATTTTCTGATTATACAATAGAGGTAATTCTTCTTTATTTTTGTAGTGTTGTTTATTTGAAAGAATTTTACTGGTGTTAATTGATTTCTGACAGCATTTTTTAGAATTTGTTTGTTTTCTTTCTTTTTTTCTTTCCTTTTGAAATGAATTCCTAGAGAAGGTAAGGGTTCGAAGCCCACTAAGGGCCGAAAGAATTCTGAAAACAATTTTCGTATTGGGTCTCCTTCTGTAAGCAGGAAGCCCAATCCAATTCAAACCCATCGTGTAGGAACAATCCACATGGATTCTAGTGATAACAGCTCAGGTGTGGATCAACCTGTGGAGAGTGGTACAAGTAAAAGGGGAACAATGGCGGACCAAGAAGATCATTTGGAAGGGATTGGTGACAACCAGGTAAGTGAAGAAAAATCCACTTTTGTGTTTCCAATTGTGGATCCTGATACTGTGGCGCAAATGAATAATATTCCACCATCAGCTCTCCCTCATTTCCATGGTAAAGTTCATGAAGATCCTGACTCTTTTCTATTTGAGTTCGATATTCTGTGTAGAAGTTATGATTATGCAACTGATGCTCAAAAGTTAAGATTATTTCCTATTACCCTCAAGGATTCAGCACTACACTAGTTTATGGGGTTAGGAGGAAACACTATAACCTCTTGGGATCAGATGAAGAGAGTTTTTTTGTCTAAATATCAAGAATATTGCAAAACTCGGGACATGCAGGATGAAATTTTTTCAATCACACAAGATGATGATGAAATTCTTGAAGATTATCTGGAAAGAGTTCTGTATATTTTACAAAAGTCAAAACTTAAGCTTGATCCCAATAGTATTAGAACCTTGCTCTTAAGAGGACTTATTGATAATGCTATAAATAATTTGAATCTATTAGGACAAGGTGATATTTCTCAGCAAAATTTTGATCAAATTTGTGAATTATGCAGGAAATTTTCAAGAAACCAGTATAGATCCGGTAGAGGAACTCGAAATAGAAATAGAAAAACTGAATCTACTGATGCTATGATTATTGGACTACAAAATAAAATGGAAAACATGAAAATTGATATAATGAACATTGTTACCAAACAGTTAGACTCATTAAAATTTTAGCAGAAACTCATTAAGGAACAAGAGTCATTATGTATTTTCTGTCCTAAATATAGAGACAAGCATCCTCCTAAAGAGTGTCCTCTTAATTTGAAAGAAACTGATAAGTGTGCTATTTGTGCAGAAGACCATATCATGGAAAAATGTCCCTCTATACCAGGACTTAAAGTTGTATTTACAGGGGGACAGCCTGAAGCTGAATACTTTAATGTTATGGGAGCAAGAAGGAATTGGCCTCAGGTAGGTAGAGGTATAGCTTCTGAATTTTCTCCACACTATTTTGGTTATAATTCACATGCATATTCTTATCCTAACTCTCATCAGCAGTGGCAGTATGGGAATCAATATAAGCATGGGAAACCTTATCAACCATGGCAAAAAGGTTGGAGAGGGCCAACTCATTCTCCATATTCCTACCAGCCACCTATGTAGTCATATCCATCTACACATGCACCTTATTCAATGCCTCAACTTCCGAGTCAGTCCACTCCACCATTGCCTTTACCTCCACCCTTTCGACCTCCTCAGTTGCCTGCTCAACCTATGCCCAATCCTAATAATAATAAAGCAGTGCAAATGATCTATATAACAAAACCACCTTTATCATTCGAATACTAGTCTATTCCAATTGGGGTTCATGATATTCAATTAAGATCGGGAAGGACTGTAACATCAGAAAATAAGAAGCAACCTATGGTGATCATTGAAGAGAAAGGAGAAGAGGAAACTCTTAACCATTCTCTGAAAGCTGTCACTAAGCAGCCCTTACCCTCTGAATCCTTGCCATCTTCTTCCAACCAGCCTCCCTTCCCAGAGAGGCTAGTAATGGAAAGGAGTGAGCCTATTTCTGAGACTAGTGTTGTATCTGAGCTTCAGAATATTTTCATTAAGATACCTTTGCTTCAAGCCATCAAAGAGATCCCCATTTGTACCAAGATTATTAAGTAACTCTGTCTTAAGAAACCCGGGAGGAAGAGATTGGAACCTCAAACCATTCAATTTGTTGGTAGGGCAGCAGAGTTGATGATGGGATGTGTGTCTATGGAAAAATATATTGATCACAGAAACCCTATTGGCTCAGTTCAGATTGGTAATGTCCTTGTCTCTAATGTTATTATAGACCTGGGGGCAGCCATTAATGTCATGAATAAGCAAACCATGGATCAAATTTGGTTATCTCATCTTCACCCTTCTCCCACTGTGCTTTAATTAGCAGATAGATCTAAAATTAAGCCAAATGGAGTATTGGACGATGTGATCATCTCATTAGATTCTTGGGAATATCCTGCTGATTTCATTGTGCTTGAGCCAAAGAACCCAGTAGGAGGACATCCCTTGATCTTGGGTTAACCATGGCTTGCTACGGCTGATGCATATATTGGATGTCGTTCCAGTGATATGTATATTTCACATGGAGATTCTAGGAAGAAAGTTACCTTATACCCCCCTGCTAGATCCATTCAAGAAATTCGAGATACTTTATGGTTGGATCAAAGAAGTGATGAGAGACTCAGTCTATTTCCCTTATCCATCATTATATTGGGTCTTTACAAGAAGACGAGATTCAAGATTTTCTGAATAATCTAGACACTATTCCTAATTATGAGCCTTTGAGCCAAATTTTCAGCCTAGATTTTCAAGAAAATCATGATTCTCATTCTTCTGTACCACTGCATTTGACCACTCCCTTGAGTACTCCTGAGCCTGATGCCACCCTTGTTGAGATTAGCCCTGGTAAATCCTTGCATATTAGTTCAGATTTGGACTCATCTCAGCAAGAGCTGCTTGTGAATTTGTTGCAAAACCATCTTAGTGCCTTTGCTTGGGGCTATGAAGATATGAAGGGTATCCCTCCTGAAACTTGTACACATCACATATATATTCAGGAAGGAACCTGACCTTTCTGACAACCCCAAAGGCGAATGAATCCAACTCTAAGAGATATTGTGAAGGAAGAAGTACATAAACTCTTAGATGTAAATTTTATCTATCCTATTTCCGACAGTCAGTGGGTCTCTCCATTAGTGCTAGTACCTAAGAAAGATGGAAGATGGCGTATTTGCATTGATTATCAAGAATTGAATAAAGCCACTCTTAAATATTACTTCCCTCTCCCTTTCATTGATCAGGTGCTTGATACCCTTGCAGGAAAGAAATATTTCTCCTTTTTGGATGGCTTCAGTGGTTATAACCAGATACAGATTGTACCCGAAGATTAGGATAAAACCACTTTTACATGTCCATGGGGGGAATTTTCTTATAAAGTGCTTCCCTTTGGTTTATGTAATGCCCCGTCTACCTTTCAAAGGGCAGTCCTAGCCATTTTTGCTGATCTATAATTTGTAGAAATTTATATGGATGACTTTTCTGTGTTTGGTGATTCTTTTCAGGAAGCTCTAAAAAATCTGGAGAAATTACTTCTTCGTTGTCAAGAAGCCCATATCACTGTGAGTGACAAGAAATTTAGATTAATGTGCAAAGCGACAGTGGTGCTTGGCCATTTTATTTTTGATAAAGGTATCCAGGTTGATCCGACAAAGTTTGAAATCATTTTTCATCTTCCTGCACCCAAAACTCAAATGGAAGTAAGAGGTTTTTTAGGACATGTTGGTTACTATAGAATATTCATTGAAATTTTTTCGAAGATAGCTACTCCTCTTTTCCGACTTCTAGCTAAGGATAGTGAATTTTCTTGGTCCACGCCTTGCCAAAAATCTTTTGAAACATTGAAGGAAAAGTTGGTGCAGGCACCAGTTTTGCGAGGTCCAAACTGGTCCCTGCCTTTTCACATTTCCTCTGATGCTTCAGATTTGGCTATTGGCCCAGCTTTAGGACAAGAGGAAAATAAGAAATCCTATTCTATTTATTATATTAGTAAGAATTTGTCTTCCGCTGAATTGAATTATACAGTTACAGAGAAAGAGTTTTTAGCTGTGATTTTTGAAATTAATAAGTTCAGGCACTATATTACAGGATATGAATTATTTGTACATAATGATCATTCCAAGATTAAAGATTTGATGAAAAAACCATTTAAAAGCGACAGAGTGACTAGGTGGTTGTTATTGTTGTAGGAGTTTAATGTTAATATTGTTGATAGTCCAGGGAAATCTAATTTTGTAGTAGATTTTCTTTCTAGATTAGATAATCCTGGTGAAAAAACTCCTATTAATGATGATTTTCTGGATGAACATCTTTTTGCAATGTCTACAGATTCTCCGTGGTTTGCTGACATTGCTAATTATTTGGTCACTGGAAAAACACCACCTCACTTGTCCGCTCGTGAAAAGCGGAATATTATTCAGAAAAGTGCTGCATATTCCTGGATTCAAGGAGATCTCTTTTACACTAGTCCAGATATGATTATCCATAGATGTGTAAGAGAGGAGGAAGTGTTTGAAATATTGAAATCTGCTCATGATGAACCTTGTGAAGGCCACTTCGCTGATAAGAAGACTGCATATAAAGTATTACGTGTTGGTTACTTTTGGCCTTCCTTGTTTAAGGATGCCAAACAATATGTGAGGCGATGTGATACCTGTCAACGAATGGGCTAGCATAACCAAACCAAAGAAATTCCTTTATGTCCCCAAGTTATGATTGAGCCATTTGAAAAATGGGCTATTGGTTTTATAGGGCCAATAAATCCAACATCCTTAAGTAAAAGCATATTTTAGTTTGTATAGATTTTGTTACAAAATGGGTAGAAGCTAAAACTGTTTCTTTTGCTATAGAAAAAGTTGTTGTTGATTTTCTTTTTTTCTGAAATCTTACTAGATTTGGTGTGCCTAGAGAATTTTTTTCTGACAATGGTCCGTAGTTTATTTCTAATTTGGTACAGGGTGTGATGGAGCAATACAAGATACAACACAGGAAATCCACGCTGTATCACCCGCAAGCAAATGGCTAGGTGGAATCTACAAACAAAGTGATCGAGTCCATTCTTACAAAGACAGTCAATATGCATCGAAAAGACTAGGATGAAATATTACCAGAAGCTTTGTGAGCATACAGAACCACTTGGAGAAATAGCACGGGACATACACCATATGAGCTGGTATATGGCAAACAGGTTCTGCTACCAATTGAGTTCCAGATCAAAACTTTCAGAACTGCAGTTCAGTTAGGACTATATCTCTTTGAGTCACAACAACAACGTATTCTCCAATTAAATGAGTTAGATGAATTTCGTAGAGATTCTGTTCAAAAGAGCATCCTAATTCAACAGCAACGAAAAAGGTGGCATGACAAGTATGATCAGAAAAAGCAGTTCCAACTAGGTGATTGGGTACTCCTTTATGATTCTAGATTTAAAATTTTTATAGGGAAGTTCCATACATGTTGGATGGGACCTTATGAAGTGATCCGAGTATTCGAGAATGGAGCAGTAGAAGTCAAAAATATTGATGGACAAAATTCAGTATTCTTGGTAAATGGACATAGATTAAAGAAGTATTTTCAGCCATTTGCGAAGAAAGATTTTACACAACAAGTCCAACAGAAATTCGGGATGGTAGTGGTAAATGGTAATACCAACCTTTTGAAAACATGAATTCTTCTTCTTCTTAAGGAAAAAATACATTTAATAAAAATAAGTAAAGAAAAAATATTTTCCTGTAATTGTGAAAATTAGTTCGCTGACATGATTGCAGAAGGGTCAACCTGAAAACCAGCTTGTTGGCAGGAAGATCAAAAATTTCTAATAAAAAGAGAATGTTGCTTGATCTTTAGATATAATAGCGACCACCGAGTAAAAGCAGGTTCAACAGGACCAATCTTTATACATTGGGATAATTAGCATGGATATTTTTATTCAAGTAACACTTAATTCTCGCTGCAATTATTTTTCTTGCACCAGTGCAGGCAGACCTTCCAGAAAATTTTATGCCTTTCTTCATATCCCATTTCATAATATTCCCTTAGTTTTCTTCTTGAAATCCCAGAATGATTAACCTTCCCACATTCTTCTGAATTTACCCTACCCTCTTCAAAAAAAAATCTGACTTTACCCTTGAATTTTTTCCCTATCCCACTTTTGTTTATCCCCTATTTGGTACTATTCCTGGAATCCATGTAACAAAATTCCTTCCCATTTTGAAATTTTCCCCTTTCCCACTTCTTTGTTCCCTCATGAATTCATTTCAGGATATCATACACAAAGAGAAAAAAGATGCCCTGAAGCATCAAGAAAGGGCGAACCAAATTTCCAGTATCAGTTGAGGAAGCTATGTTAGAAGTCCAACCTACATTTTACTTAAATTATCTGTTATTTTTTCAAACAATATGCTTGCATTAGTGCAAGCATATTGTCCTATATAATAATATAAGAAGAATGGTACCAGTAGAACAGTATAGTAAGCGGTGTAAACAGATCGGTGCAAGCATGCACCTTGACAGAAGCAGAATACAATTTGTTCTTTTCATGAGCATATGTCATAGGAAGTGGTCATCATAAAAGTTTACAAGAATCCTTTTCACTTATTTAGGGAGTACTTGTCTATCATATTAACTAGGAGAAAATTATTTAAAGTACAAAGTGTTTTTAGTTAAGAATCATGATCATTTTTTAATAAATGCTAAAGTTTTTGAATTATGAAGGAGTGCGGAAATGTTTAACCATTGCTTGGATATAATTACCCTTTCCACCATGATCCCAAACATCCTTCACTTATAATGATTACCTTACTTAGCCGTTAAAAATGTCGCCGCAAGTACCAACCCCGCACCATTCTAAACATGCCACGCATCCATGACTATTTTGGTGGGATGAATCAGTGATAAGACAGAAGGGATGGTAGACGGTTGGATCCCTATCTATAAAGAGCCAAATTTTCCGGTATTGCATGCAATTTTTTTGGAATATTCATAACTGTTAAGCAAAGATGCCGCCTGTTCAATGTGAACCTTTGTCCCTCAGTGAGGTAGATCAGATCGCTGAGTTTCACAATAGTCTTGCACTATTGCGAGACTCAGGCTTTCTTTATTTTTTGTAGAAATTTGACGGGCACAATAGTGAAGTGGCCCTACATTTTGAAAAGAGTTTTAAAAATGACCGTGTAAATATTGGGCCCCTGAAATTTAAAGTCACGGAAAAATAGATAGCAGCAGTGACGGGCTTTCAAAACATTGGTGTACAGTACTTTAAAAATTAGAAGCTCGAGAGGAAGCACTGGCAGCATTTCGTAGTTGATAAGAACATGAAGGTAGACTGGAAGAAAGGAGTTCCACGCAACGCCCTGCTGGGAAAGTGGCGGGACCTCCTTTTCATCCTCCAGAAGTTCGTGACTTGTGAGGGAAGGTACTCCCTCACCCTTGTGTATCATTTCAGGATGCTGCAACACTTCGAACCCGACCGACACGTCCGGTGGAGGATGTATTTCACTTATTTTTTTCTTAAGAGTTTAGAAAAGATGGCCAAGAGTGTGTAGGGCGCACGGGAGGATCAGGCCGACATGAAATTGTATCATCACGACCTGATCAAAATCTTGGTCCAGAAACAATTGGAAATTAAGGGCATGACCTGGAAGGAGTTGTTGAAGTAGCTAGATAAAAATCCCTCTACAGGAAAGAAGACAGCTGCTGAAAAGGAAACAGAGACCCCCGCCAGCACAAGCAAAGGTCCAAGTGTAAAGAGAAGTACTTCTTGCACCAGTGTAAGAAGGAAACGACCCGGGAAATCAATAGAAGAAAAGGGCCCATCTCCAAAGAAACAGTAGACAGCAGGTACACCTGTTGAAGAAACTCCTTCGATGCCACCAGTGCATGAACAGACCCCCGAAGAAGACGATTTGCTGTCAGTCCTTGCAGACACATCAAAACATGTGGAAATTGAAGATGGCACTCTGTTGGCCAATTTTATTAAGGCCCAGAAAAAGAATGAAGAACCTGGTGCAGAACCACAGTCCCCACAGAATGTTGAATCCCCACTTGCACTAGTGCAAGAAGAACCGGTACAAGAAGAAGAAGAACTGGAAGAGTAAGAATAAGAAGAAGAATCGAAAGAAGTAGAAGAAGAAGAAGAACCGGAAGAAGTGCAAGAAGAAGAAGAATCGGAAGAGCAAGAAGAAGAAGAAGAACCGAAGGAAGTACAAGAAGAAGAAGAACCGAAAGAGCGAGAAGAAGAAGAAACGAAAGATCAAGAAGAAGAAGAAGAACCAGAAGAGGAAGAAGTATTTACTGAAGTCATGAGGGATACTAAGGTCCTTGAAGAAAATACAACCCCTGTCAGGACAGAGAAGGAAGAAGACTCGGTAGGTCCTGCTGCTCGGATAGTCGAGCTAGAGCTTCAAGTGCAGAACTTAGAGAAGCTTGTAGCTAAAGCGTAGGAGGAAAAAGAACAGAATAAAGAAGAATTCATGGTACAGATCCATAAAAAGAAAGGAGAAGTCAGGGTATGGAAGTACCGTGCTTTGCAATGTTTTAGACGACTTAAAAAGGTGATGAAGAAATTGAAGAACAGAAAAAAGAAGTCTGAAACATTGCAGACTGATGACAGTATGCCAGAGCAGGAGTGAGCTAGAGCACTCAAAGTTTTGAAGGTTTTTTGCAAAGGTAAAGAGTTGTTTGAGGACACACAACAGTTTAGGGATGGGAGGATGCTAGCCCCCTAATTTTCTCTCTTTTTACCATTTCCCCCTTCCTAAATCATAACCATTTACCTCTGTTTCACCTCCTTTATACACCCTCATCTTGCACTAGTCCAACCACGGTGACATATTTCGTATAAACCTTTATTCTTCATGTTTTAATTCAGTTTAGCATTAATTAAATATTTATTGCATGATTTCTTACTTTTAAATCACGTTTGTAACTCATCGATATCTCCAATGGTTATTTGATAGTTAGAGTGCTTACCGTGACTGTTGATCTTAGTGCAGGATCAGATCTTGCACCATTGCCAGCACAATAGATCTTCGCGGCAAATACGAACCTCCTCGATCATCGCCTCGTCTTGAGCCACTTCAGCCACGACAACAAATGATTCAAAGGCAGCTGAGACCAATCCGTGAAGGGTGAAAGCAATTAGCTATACCAGTTTTGAAAAACTGTCTTATCTTGAAGGCCGAAACTAAATTCTGCATTTTGTTATGAGTCAGTTGAACGATCTATTTTGGCCTTCGGCCAACAGATCTATATAATGTAAAGTGTAAATAGGAATATGAGGAGAACTTTGGAGCAGAGTTTTTAGAGCGAAGTTTATAGGTAGTAACCGATTGTTTTGTTATCGCCCGAATCCGGGATGGACATTGTATCAACGCATGTATTCGCCTCAATTAATTATTAAAAGGTTTTTCCACCTCTTGTTTCAGAAATTGTGCTTATGTCTTTAAGCTGATGAATCAATTAATTTACTGAGCAGTATTTTAAATTAAAAAAGGAAACACGCTGGTTGGCTAGGGCCCAACCAACCCAACACATTTACCCTATTTTATGTTTCCTGTAATGTGTGTTTATATTATTAAAGTGTGATTTAACTTTCAGCACATGTATTCCCGTCTTAGTGAAAACGGATCTGTCATGTGAAGTAGATACATTTTCTTTCCCTGCAATTTACTTTCCTACATTTAATTTCAGATTGGATTTCCCTGCCTGGTCTAAGCAGGAGAAGTGAACCTGCACCAGTGCACGTTGGTGTGATATTTCCTTTTTTTGCAATTTGTTTTTTTTTTTTTCCACCACCTGGTACAAGCAGGAGAAATGAACCTGCACCAGTGCACATTGTTGTGATGCAGCAAGTTTTTTTAATCTACTTTCCGCAATTTTCTTTCTTTCTTTAAATTCTTATGATAGGATAAATGATTGTTTCTTTTCTTCTGCATTTTGTTAAAATCAGAAACATTCACTTTTATGTGTGCAATTTGATTTGATAGAAAGCTAGCACTTGCAATAATTGAACACTCATTTTAAGGATTAAATACTAAGTGGAAGAAGCTCTGATCCGGTACAAGAACCAGTTTCTTGCCACAAGATCTGAGTGCTCTGAACCTTGAAAAATTTGAGCCCTTGCATGAAGTAAAAATCCTTCAGTAAAGACACTATTTATACCTTCTACATAAAATCTCTAATCCTGCACTAGTGCAGAACATATTAATGCAAGAAGGAAATCTCTAAGGAAACAGGTTTAAGGGCCCATCTAACGAGACTGCTAAAGTGTCTTTGCTAAAGGAAAAAACACACTCATTATATTAAACAACCATTAGTGGGAGTGATTTCCTTTTTATCTTTAATTCTCTCTTGCAAATGCATACTTCCCCGTTCCAGTCTTAGATTATTTTTGATGGTTCAAGTTGATTTCTTCTCTTTTGATTTGATTTTGCAATATTTCCTTTAAAGAAAGTAGGGATTTACATTAGGAAGATTCATACCATCTCTGGCATTTCCTGTGCTTTGTCTCTAAGTTTACGAATCCCCCGGGTTGACAAATTAAGTGTTGAGGAGTCTTCTTAAGTGTAATTACTGCACCCAATAGTGACCTTTCCGCAAAAGCTCCTGAATCTGCCTCTTGATTTCATTGTTATCCAGAAAAGAGAACTGACAACTCGGTTCATTGGGTAGCGACGCACCTGGGGTCATATCAATGGTGTGTTTGACCTGACAGTGCAGAGGCACGCCTATGGGTGAGGTGAAGATGTCCTCGTACTTCTCTACAACCTTGTCCATTTGTTGTTGTTTTTGTGCAGAGGAGCCCTGTCTAGAGGTCGTGGCCACAATATTATGCTTGCCCTGGGGGCAGATCATCAGGAAAATGAGTGTACTGCATTGTTTCATAGAAACCAAAGAGATAGCGGAAGGTGGTGGTACCTCTGGTATCCTCTACAAATTATTTCCAAAAGTAACAATAACAGTGTGAGGTAGAGACTCATACATAGCATGTCGCTTCCACAAGTATGGTTGGCCTAATAATACATCACAAAAATCAAGAGGATCAATGTCACATAATATATCATCCGTGAAGGGCTTGATGCTGTAGGGAAGGAGACACTGCTGGCTGACGGGGAGATCCCGTCCTTGATGAAGCCACCCGATGGTGTATGGTTGTGGGTGTGCTGTGGTCGGAAAGCCCAACCGCTTCATGACGTCTGCTGAAATGAGGTTATTTTGGCTCCCATTGTCAATAATTAACCATAGCAGGGAACCCTTTACCCACATATGGGAGTGGAAGAGATGCTCCTCCTCCTCTGGATCTTCCAGTTCCTCCGTCTGTATTTTCGTAGTGGCAACAATGGTGTTGGGCTCCACATCAATAATATGTATCTCTTTGTCATTACCCTTTTTAGGTTTTGATTTAGAGTCAGAGCATGCATCTAATTAAGAAGCGCTCATCTCAACCGCCAGTGACTTCTTGGCCCGAAACTCACTTGTGTTGTGAGTGGAGCTCTTATGGAACTCACACCACTTTTCCGTGTCCTTCTTTGGCTTCACGGTGTTGTTCTTTGGTCGTGGTCTTGGCGGGTTGTATTGGGCCACCAAGCCTTGAATTTGTCCTTTTTTCTATGGTTTGGGGGCACCTTTTCCTTGCTTCTGATTAGCAGATCCAAAGTCTTTCTTCTTCTGTTTGAATTTCTGCTCAATCTTGGTAGCATACCGATATGCCGTACCAAGCGAGGAGATGTCGAGGAACTTCATTTCCTCCTGAATGTATCTGTGTAGAAAATTGTGATACTTTAGCACAAAATGTTTCTATGAATCTTTGATACCCAATTTTGTGCGCAGGGTATGGAACAAATTCGTCAGCTCATGCACATCTTGATCCCTTTGTTGTCGCAGCGTGGTCCATTGTATGTACTTGTCCTTGTAGCTCCGCATGGGATAGTATTGTTCCTTGATGGCATCTCGAAAAATAATTCCAAGTGGGTATGGATAAGAATAAAGAGTTTTCTGTCTCATCCTTTTTCTCACAATAGGTTTCCCACCAGTCCTTGACATGGGGAGTAACTTTGAGGAGTGCAAAAATAATCTTCTCCCGATCGGAAAAGTCATGAACTGAGAAATATCCTTCTAATAGATTCAGCCATCTATCTACGACATATGCATCTATTTAGCCCTCAAATATGGGAATTTCAAAGTTTAATTGTACCTTAAATTGAGTCCCGCCTCTAGAGTGGCTGCTGGATGCAGATGCACCGCCGGTGGGCATTTGTTGAAGGATCTAGGCAAAGCACTTATCCATCATCGTGTTCCTTTTTTTCTCAAGGTCCTCCTTGAGAAATATTTTGAAAGGATATACTGCTCCCTCATATTTCTTTTCATCCCCTATGGGCAAACATTTGGGTTTGCAAGGTTTATATTGCAAAGGTTCAACCAGATTGAGCCCTAACTCCTTATACCTCGACCTCGTTGGGGACATTCAAAGAAGGATCGAGAAAAAACAGACCGCTCTGATACCATTGATCCAGATTTATGAAGGAACACAAAAAAATACACATATAACCATAAATACAAATATGTAGTGGAAATAACACTTCATTTCATTAATATCAAAGAACTGAAATTTGCTTACAGACATAATGGAAATAAACTAGCTAGGGTGCTCGTAGCTTATCTCTGAGAAGATATTTGGCAACTACAGGCCTCTAAATTGTGTTACAATGAGGCTCGAGCACCTATTTTTTATTTATAAATAATGGAAAACCCTAAACATCTAAAACCCTAACCCTAAGAGATGAAGCGCCAAAACTATGGGCCCTGCTTGGGTAAACTGGTGTTTCAACTTCCTGGGGATGTAACTTTGGAATACAATCTCCGTTTGACACGCACCATACCTCATTAGAAATATTTATCCGAGGACTACAAATATTGATGTGAGAAACATTGACCCATAGACCCATGTTGCTCCCAGGTTTCCCAAAAAACATCGTTTAGGGCCCCGTTTGGGTAAATTAGTGTTTCAACTTCCCGGGCACATAACTTTGGAATACGATCTCCGTTTGACGTGCACCATACCTTGTTAGAAATATATATCCGAGGACTAAAACTTTTGATGTGAGAAACATTAAACCATGGGCCCATGTTTCTCCCGGGTTTCCCAAAAAACATCGTTTAGGGCCTTAAAACAGCTCCAGAAGTTTAGGACTTGAAAAACTGCTAAAAATATTAAGTTGTGCCGAAACAGAAAAAATTAAAGAGACAATGGTGGGGCGCCAAGTGGAATAGGTGGGTGGCCACCAATATCAACCTAGATAATGATGCTCCATTCAGCTAATCAAATAATTCATTGATCTTAGACAATGGGTACCTGTTCTTGATCGTTACCTTATTCAGCTGAATGCAATCAATGCACAACATGAGAGTACCATCCTTATTCTTCATGAACAATATTGGTGTACCCTAAGGCGATACACTCTACCTAATGTATCCATTATCAAGCATTTCCTTTAGCTACAATTTAAACTCTACCAGCTCCAGTGTCACCATCCTGTAAGGTGCCTTTGATCCTGGTACTGCTATGTTGAAAAGTGTAACTAGGTTCGGTCTTCATAATGAATTGTAATTATGAATTTATGTAATGAAGAGACAAAGATAATAAAATGTAGTTTGTAATGCTTTCCTCATGGGTTTAATGAGCAAGAAGGTTTTATTACAGGTCAATGAATTCTTCTAGATGTCTTTAGGAGTTTTTCATCTTGTCATAAATATAATTTAGATTCATGTATATGAAGTGATGTTACACTTGTAAAAGAGACAAATTATTGATGTAATGTATGCTCCAACACCTTGTCAAAATTCTCCAAAGAAGTCAACTCAAATATGTTGGAGATACTCCTTGAAAAGTATGCCTACATAAAGTTGTTCAAGTCAGCGTAGAACAAAGGAGATAATCCCTATATATAAAGGGACCACAGCCTCACTTGTACACCAAGGAACTCGATCAAGTTCTGTGATAAGGTGCAAAATTTCAGGACTGTAATTAAGCGATAAAGGAGGCCAATCAGCGTGGAATAAAAGAGGAAGTTCAACGAAAGAGAAAGGATCTCTATTTGGGTTTAAGAGGTCTCGGTCTAGGGCTATATCATATATGCAAACTGTATTAAAGAAATAATTATACGAAGAAGTTAAGGTCTCGGCCTAGCTCACAGTGCAAAATTGCGTAAGGAGGTGTCTTGGAAACGAAATAAAAGGACCTTGCAAGTAGAGTCAAGAGAAGGTAATTCTGGTATCATCCTTATCTTGGATAAATCACAATAAAAGAGAGCTACCAAAGTAGGAAGGATCTTAGAATTGGTGCAAGAAGAGGGCCGAAGAAGAATATCTTAGAGGCTGAGGTGTGATCTAAGGAGGAATAATAGAAGGCACATATGTAAGGGTTGTTAAACAAGGGACCGAGTTTCCCTACTACTAGTGCAGAACAATGCAGTAAAGGAAGATCAACATAATGAGCCTAGAAGAGCAGTGATAAGGTCTTGGAGGCATACTGGTATCAAGGATTTGTGTCATGGTTATGGTACTCATCCATTGAATATCTATAAGAAGAATTAAATTCAGGTTTTCCTCTCCAAGAGGGAGAGGTTTTGGCCCTGGCTTGCTAGCCTAAATATTTGTGTCTCTTGTGCATTTGATAATTGACTTGATGAAGAACATAATAATATAACGATGATAAGATCTGAGTGAAAGAAGCATAATGAATTCACAAGTAATTATCATGAAAGATAAATTTTAATAAACACCCTAATTTCTCAACATGGTGTTAGAGCTAAGGTGTTTAAGACAAGAAGGGGAAGTTTTGAAAGAAGACGCAAGGATAAAGCTATGAAAATAAGATCAAAGGTCAATTTTCAAGAAAGCATTAAGAGAAGGGATCTATGTTGAGAAGTCAAAACCCTAGATCCAAGGAATAAAACCTTCGTTTAAGAAGGAGTAGCTCACAGGGAATTGGTGAAACCCCCAACCCATCTCAAAAAGACCAAATACCTTACTTAAAGGGCTGAAACATCAAGGTCCTTTCAATATGAAAAGCAAGATCAAGGAGATTATCTTTATCTTAAAAGAATATAAAAGCCATCTCGTGATTGTGTTATGAAACTAGCTCCAAAAATGGAAGAAAAGAGAGATCAACGCCTTATAAATAAGCCACTTCGAGGGGGAAACCTCCTTTAAATTAAATAAATGAATAATTATTGAATGATACAAATGACAAAATCTCCTTCGATATATAGGAGTCCATGGGATCACAATCATAATGTAAGGGCACAATAATAATAATATTGGGGTTACAGGGGTACAACAATAACAATAAGGGGGATACACTAACAAAAACAAGGGACTACACTAGTAATATAGGGACCTAACATGCCCCTCTCCTTCAAAAAAAGTGTTGTCCTTAACGCTTGAGTAGCTCTGGGTGATTTTGTATAAAATTCTCATCCTCCCATGTAGAATCTTCAGTGGGTAAGTTCTTCCACTTGATGAGATACTCTGAAATTGATCGATTTCGTAGATGTCGAGTTCTTGTTTCTGTGAGTGCTTCAGGTTCCAATATGATTTTTCCTTCCACATCAAGTTCCGGAAATATTGTTTGAACTGGAAGTTTTTGACCTATAACCTTTTTTAAGCATGAAACATAGAAAACTGGATGCACTCGCGAAGAAGAGGGAAGCCCCAATTTGTATGCCATAGTACCAGTATTTTGCAACACCTTGTAAGGACCATAGTACTTTGGCGATAATTTATTATCCTTATTAGCTTGCTTGAGGGACATTTGTTTGTATGGTTGTAGCCGTAAAAATTCCCCGTCTCCCACATAAAAAATTCTCTCGCTGCGATGTTGATCTGCATGTTGTTTCAACCGATTTTGTGCAAAATTTAGGTTATACTTTAAGTGTTGGAGAACTTTTTGTTGATGCTCGATGTGATCTTCCACTGCTTGAACCATAGAATTTTCTCTTAAAGATGATGTGATGGAAGGTGTATGATATCCATAAAGTGCCATAAATGGGGTCATTTTTGCTGTAGTATGGAAGGAAGTGTTATACCACCATTCAGCGAGAGGTAACCACTTGACCCATTGTGTTTGTTTATCAGATAGACAACAACGAAGATATCCTTCCAAAAATTTATTCACTATCTCAGTTTCACCATCAGATTGAGGATGATAATATGCGCTATGAGCTAGTTGAGTACCCAAACAAGAAAATAATTTCGTCTAGAAATTTCCAGTAAAAATGGGATCTATGTCGCTTACAATAATCTTTGGGTTTCCATGTAGCTTTTGAATTGTTTCCATAAATGCAGTAGAAAATTTACTTGCTTTAAATGGATGAGACAATGCACAAAAGTGTGCATACTTGGTAAGTCTATCAACTACCACCATGATTACACTCTTTCCGTTAGACTTAGGTAAACCTGTGATAAAATCCATTTAAATATCCTCCCAACATTGACTTGGAATGGATAAAGGTTGTAGAAGACCCGGGGTCTTAATTGTCTCAAATTTATTTTGCTGGAAAACCAAATATTTTGCCACAAAATTTTGAATATCAGATTTAAGGCCATCCCAAAAAATTTCTTTTTTCACCCTGTGGTAAGTTTTTAAAAATCTCGAGTGTCTTCCGTAAGGAGAAGTGTGAAATTCCAACAGAATCTTTTGTTTAAGTTGGAAATTCTTACAAATATATAAGTGATCTTTGTACCATAAGGAATCATTTTTCCAACTAAATGTATCAGATGTACTAGGATCTTGCTGCAAATTTTGAATGAGTGTCCACACTTCTTCGTCCTTTTTCCCTTCATCCCTTGCTTCGGTTATTCAATCTGGCTGGATAATAGAAATGGCACAAAACAATGCTTCCACCTCTTCATTCTTTATTGTGAGTGCATATGCAACAACATATAGCTTCCCTTTTTTGTAGATTATTTCAAAGTCATAACCCAACATATTTGTGACCCATTTTTGTTGCTCTTCTAAATATAGTCTTTGTTCCAAAAAGTGTTTAAGACTATCATGATCAGTTTTTACCTTGAAGTGTCTTCTCATTAGGTAAGGTCACCATTTCTTTAGTGCATGTAATATTGCTAACATTTTATTCTCATAAATAGCTTTCTGTAAATACTTTCCTTTGATTGGGTGACTTTCAAAAGCAACAGGTCTTCCTTATTGCATTAAAACAACACCAATCCATTTCTTAAGGCATCACATTCCACAATAAAGGTTTAGTGAAGTCTGGCGTAGCTAAGATCTATGGTAGGCACATTTCCTCTTTAAGATGTTCAAAGACCTTAGTTTCTCCAGGAGTCCATGAAAATGCATATTTCTTCAATGATGTTGTTATAGGTGTTTATATTCTCCCATAATTCTAAACAAACTTGCGATAATACCCTGTTAGCTTGAGAAATCCTCGCAAGTGCTTTATGGTTGTGGGGAATTTCCATTCCTTAATGGATTTACTTTTGTTAGGGTCTACCTTAACACCCTTGTGAGATGCAATATGACCCAGATATTCCACCTCTTGTACTCCAAAGAAACATTTGGATGTTTTTGCATATAATTGTTTTTCCTCCAATAGCTTGAGCACCTTGCCAACATGTTGAACATGATCCTTCCAAGATATGTTGTAGATTAGTATATCATCAAAAAATACTAGCACATATTTTCTAAGGAAGGGTTTGAAAATGGAATTCATCAACCCTTGAAATGTATAAGGTGCATTGGTAAGGCCAAAAGGCATGACCAAAAATTCATAATGATCCTCATGAGTTCGAATTCCATTTTCAGAATATCCTTAGTCTTCATTCTAATTTTATGATATCCTGAATGAAGATCCAACTTGGTAAAATAAATTGCTCCATGTAATTCATCCAATAATTCATCAATCACATAAATGAGAAATTTATCTTTAATAGTGAGCTTATCGAGCTCCCTATAATCCGGACACATGTGCCATTATCATCCTTCTTGTTCACCAATACTACTGGAGCAGAGAAAGAACTTTGACTACGTTGAATTATACTAGCCTCTAATATTTCTGCAATCATATGTTCATTTCGCTCTTTTGGACATAAGAATATCTATAAGGAATGATTTTTGGAGGAACACTTCCTGGAATCAAATGAATAGCATGATCATGATCACTAATAGGTGGGAGTGATTTGGGAGTTCAAACACCTTGGAATTATTGTCCAATACTTTTTGGAGATCTGGAGAAATAGATGATTTTGATGTTGGAACTTCTAGTGAGCATAATTGTGCAATTACGCCTCATTGTTCTTTATTCAGAAGCTTTGTCATGACATTAGAGCTTATTATATTTCCCGACTTCCCTGCGATACCCTGTAATTCGACTTCCTTTCCTTCCGAAAAAAATTTCAAGAAAAGATCTTGAAAATTAAAAGCCACCGTCCCCAAAGATTGTAACCATTGTACTCCTAGTACAACATCAACACCTCCCATTGGAATGGAAAGAATTGGAATATTAAAAACATATTCCCCCATGGTTATCTTGATATTATGGCATTTTCCAGAGAAATTTATAGTTCCTCCATTTGCAACCATCACTTGAAATTATGGTGCTGGGTATAGGAAACAATTCAATTCCTTAGCTACCTTACAATGAATAAAATTATGGGTAATACCCGAATCAATCAACACTTTTACCTTTTTATTCTTGATATTTCCTTCTATCTTGAGATTTTGAGGAGTGGTAATTCCTGCCAATGCATTACATGATATGGTCAGACTCATTTCTTCTTCTTCTAGGGTTGGTTCCTGGTGTATATCCTCTTCTTTTGAAGTTTCTTGTTCATTTTTTTCCTCCTCTTCACAATCTAAGTAAAATAATTTCTTCTCAACACACTTATGACCTTTAGTGTATTTTATATCACAACTGTAGCAAAGCCCTTTTTGATATTTTTTCTTCCAATTGTTGTGGTGTCAAAATTTTAGGTTGTGGAAGTCTAGGAGTAGCAACACTTCCATATTTATAGATATGAGTGGTAGGATTCTTTGTTGCCATAATTTTAAATTCAATTTTTCTTGCCAACCTGAATTCCTTCTCCAATGAATCAGGTTCCCAAACATGAATCTCATGTTGGATGTTATCCTGTAAAGTCCCTATGAAGACATCAATCCTATGTTCCTTTGGAATATCAGTTACCATTATATTCAATTTTTGGAAGTCCTCAATGTGTTCCACCACTGAACCCGTTTTTTTGAGATTTATCAATTGGCTAAAAAGGGTGTTGCTCTTTGTTTCCTCTTAATGTGCTATCATTTCTTCCATAAAAATTGACCAGGTGACAATTTTTTTATGGGAGCAAAGCCATCGATACCATACAAATGTATTTTTTTCTAAATATAAAGTTGCAATGCGTACCTTTTATGTGTTTTTCACATTATTGAGATCAAAATATTTCTCCATTTGTAGTATCCATGTTACATGATCCTTTCCATCAAACTTCCTCATATCGATCTTTGGAATATGGTGGGTCTTCCATCCAACATTAGAGTTTAGGAAATCACAATTAACATTTATTTTGTTCTCATCATGAGTTTCCTCTTCTATCTTTTCACCATTAGGAATCATTTCTTGTATCAACTTTGTCAAGCCTTTCATGTCAGCTTTTATATCATTCTTCATGTTTTCCATTTTTTCTTCCATGTCTTCCATGCCATTCTTCAAACCATCCATCTTAGCTTCCATTCCCTTCTTCAAACCATCCATATTATCTTCCATTCCCTTCTTCAAACCATCCATATTATCTTCCATTCCCTTCTTCAAACCATCCATCTTAGCTTCCATGCCTTTCTTCAAAACATCCATTTCATTTTTTGTTGCTCTTTGTGAGAGCGAAATTTGGTGCACTTTCTCTTGTATTTTTGATATATCATGTTGCACTTCTTCATTTTCACAAGTCATAGTAGAGTATTCTAAGGGCTTAATGGGTGTTGAATTATTTTTAGGGGGAATTTTATAACCAAATACTAATATCTATGCTTCAATATGCTCTTGGAATAACTTCAAACTGATTTTTCAAACAAGACTTATGCAATTTGAAAACAAATACACTCCTTTTTCTTTCTTTTGAGGATCTTGATATTGAAATTGAATTATCTCTGTGATTCCGGATCTGCAATATTTTAAATTTGGTCTTGTAGTAGCCCTGTGAATCGTATTTCCAATGCCATAGGTCTGACCTGATTTGGATTCTTCAAGAAAAAGTTATACCCAATCTCCCACAATGACCTAATCATGGACTGGTTTAGTAGAGCAAACTTGTACGACGTGCCACGTGTCACTGTTTCGTGCTTAGTGTTAGGGTCCCGTGATTTGGCCGATTGGCTAGCCAAATGACGATGTAACATCAAACCAAGCTTTGGAGCCCAAGGACCTAGCCTTCCTGGACTCAGAGAGGGCTCTCTCTATATATGTAAAAGATGTCGGTGTGTTTACTTGCGGTGTTTTGATATTAGGCTAGTTATGAAGTATGTTTTTTAGTTTTTTGGTTTTTTAAGTTTGTGAGGAATGAAACTGATCAAATACATAAACTGGATAACAAGATGTAGATAAATTGGGCTATGGGGTCAAACAGGTCAAGGAAGCTACGAAGTGATGGTGTAAAGCTGCTGCAGGGCCGATTTGATTCACGGTAGAAGGGATCTCTGGGAAAAATGGATTAAGTGGACAACAAGTTGGTGAAAGACAAGGGATTTCAAGTGCTAACTAGTTAATAGCAGACATAAACATGTAATAGCAAGCCATTGATCATGCTAGGAATAACTATAAGCTAATAAATACATAGAAATCAGACATTCCAGCCATACATAGAGGTATAAGACCCTCTAACTTCGGGAAAAGGCTATTAGATTTTGGGGAAAACACATGAGACAAACTAACAACTCATAAACTATGCCGGAACGCCTAAACATAGTCTCTAAGTCATTGGGCACTTGGACAAATAAGTTTTCATAGTTTTAGGCAAAGGGCTAGATCGGGACTAGGCCTCCTTGGTTCAACAAAATGATCAACAAATCAGTCAAAGAGAAAGTTTTATGGACAGAACTATGGGCAGCTGATAGGTGGGTAGGGCAAACCATACATCCTACTCAACATACATGGAACTGATGAATAAAACTTAGCAACAACACCTTAGGTTACTAAAGAGCAGCTAAGAATTCTTTTGCATAACTAAGGGAGAAGAAAACATCAAGCTATGAAGATTCAAGGATTTTGAGGTGCCTCCATGGGCATATCTCAAAATCAATCTTTACTGATCTATAGCAGCAAGAAATATGAATTATGAGTGAAAACTAGAAGACAAAACACATTAAGAAGCACTATACCATTCTACCATGTCAAGGAATCCATCAACAATCCTTCATCATTCCTCAAAAGCATCTAAGAGGCAGTCCAAAAATCATAACTCAAGTGTATTTTTCAAAGCTCATATGACCAATGTATTAATTCTTCTCTCAAGTTCAGCCTCTTGATTTACAATGAGAACCATGGAATAAATAGGCTTGAGGGAGGAAAACCTCATGGAGCAACTAGCTATCCCATTGGCCAAGTCAAAATATCTAAACTTGTCCCTGAGGCTTTGCAAAGCCCAAGGCACAAAATATCCCATAAAATATCTAAAAAACTGCTAAAAACGGAAATTATATTGACTTTACATGATTTCCCAATGATAAAAATAGCTTAACGCACATTTGGGAAAAGCAGATTTTTGGAGTTCAAAAATTACAAAAGTACTTCATATTTATGCCTGAAAAAGGTCCCCTGACTTGCTGGATGCAAATGGCAGCCTTCCCGATGTCGAAATGAGGCTCATGATGGCTCGTTGGAAAGCTCTCTGTGTCTGCTTTCCAGCGCAAGTGGAATCATCTCAATCTGATCTCTGAAAGTCCCTCAAAACTATACCTGTGCGCGAAAACCCAGAAAATAGCAAACTGCTGATATGGCGGGCATAATGTGCAAAATGAGGCTGTTTTTTGCCAATTTGAGGGGGCGAATGATCTTCAAATGCCCTGAAAATCACTGGAGACCTGCTCATGGAATTATGGAACCCATTGGGATCATCCTCCTCCCTTGGCAACTCATCAAACTGAAATGGCGCATTTATGAGTTTTTGGCGAAAAACCCAAAAATCAAAAAGTTTCCGAAACAGGCCCAAAATTGGCATGCATGACCCTCAAGGGTCCATAGAAACATGCTCCGAAGCGGAAGCCAAAATATCAAGGGCTGATATGCTTTTTTCTTCTTTCCGTGCTAGGCGCCTCTCCTTCAACTTCTTCAATTTTTCTTGTGCTACCTTCAATTTTCGCCTGGCAAACTGATTTAGCTTCTGAAAGTGAAGAGTCCTTTTTCTCTATAGCTCAAGATCCCTGTTTGCCTTCTCAAGCTTTGTTTCCAAATGCTGGTTAGCCCTCTCAAGCCATGCTTCCTTGTTTTCCTCAATTTCCTGCTCAAAGAGGGCAGTGAGAGGAAAAGCTTCGAATTGAGCTTGTTCTTCTGCTCTCTGTTTCTCCAAGGCTCTTCTAAGCCCGATGGTCCTAGGCCTCTTTCACCTAGGTTGGTCTTCCTCCTCTTCATCATCAAACTCGCCAATGAGCTCTTCAATTCTTACTTGTGCCTTTTCTGCCTCTTTCTTATACTTGATCGCCCTTGCCTCATGAATGGCTGCATGATACTTCATTTGTTTGTTTTCAACCTCCAAGAAGTGGTTGAAATTCCTCGCCCTTTGAAGATCTTCTTGTAACACTTCAATTTGCCCTTCTTTGTGAATGAGGAGGTTTTCAAAGATGCGTGCCTCATTATCACTGTCATCGCTTGGGATAGGGATGACAGCTGATTTACCTCCATGCTTGGCACTTTCTCCAACTGCACTTTTGCCTTTGAAGGCCAATCTAGCGCTCTTTCTCCTTGGCAAGCTAGAAGTTGTCTTTTTGGGAAATTTCCTCTTTTTAGGAACAGTTTTGGTCACTGTCAAGGAGGCAGCTTCAGCTTGTTGTCCTCCCTCAACATCCTGTCCAGCTTGTGGCTCAAAAGATGTTTCAATTGTTTGCTCAACCTGCTGCTCTTCCATCTCTGTCTGCTGCTATTCCTCTTCCTGTACTTGCTGCTGTTCATCAACCTCTAGCTGTTGTCCCTCTTCCTGAATTTGCTACTGTTCATCAACCTCTAGCTGCTGTCCACTGATTTCCAACTGCTGCTGTCCCTCAAAATCTGGCTGCTGCTGCTCATCATCCTCCTTTTCTCCCTGTGGCTCACTGCCCTCTCCTTCTCCTTGTTTACTTGGCTGCCCAGTGATCATCTTGAGTTTTTTATGGGTAGGCCTACTAGATAAAGGCACTGGGCGATGGACAGGCTGAGTAGGAGACACATGAACAGGAGGGACAGTGGCGAAATCGGCATGGCTAATGAATGAATCCCATGAAACCCCTTTTTTCTCCAGCTGGTGTAAGAAGATGATTTTGATCAAGGAATGATGAAAGAGAGAAGGGATTTGCTGAGGTGGAGCTTTCTTTTGGACAGTAGCTGCCATTTTCTCTATGCTTTTGGACAAAAAGTATGGAAGGTTTAAATGCCTGCTCCTGGTAAAATGCATCAACAAGCGAACATGATAGGCAAATATTTGGCTAAACCTCCCTTCACAAGTGAAATATCTCATTATGGCCTTCATCAGTGGAGCATAACTGTCAAGAAGATAGGAGAAAGGGAAAATAGCAGTGATGGTTTCCCTATGTTCAGGTTTGATGAAAGGTTTATAATCCTCTAGATCAAGATGCGCTTGCTTAAACCACTTTTCACCATGATACGGGATCTTGGTAGCCTTGGATACATACCTTGGGGAGATTTTGAAATCAAGATCCGCCAACTGGAAGTGTTTGTCCTTGAATCTCAAAGCGCACAAATGTGTAAGTGGCGGGAAACTCTTGACTTCTTCTATCCTCTGACAGAAATCAAGACAGCCTAATTCATGGAAATTGAAAAGCACTGATGGGTGAGCATTGATTTCTTCTATGGAGATAGGCTCATATCTCTTATGTGGACCGCCTTTGTGATCTCGTTTTGGAGGCATTCTGACTTTGACCAAACTTTGGAAGAGGCAAACTGCCTTCACTGTATGAAAAATGTTCTGCTGGATTGAAAACTGGCCACTACACTGTTTGGACAGATATGGACCCTGTGGTGTTGAATAAAATGCAACAATGTTTCTTGGAATAAGCCACCTCTACACTTCTTAAAAACAATCTCAATCTCCTGGGATAATTTCAGCTATGTAACCTTTTAACAATGGCACATGTGTAAAAGATGGGCACCGCTTTGTAGATTCTGCAAGTGTCACTTTTGAACAATCACCCTTCTCAGACTTTGAAAGAGGTCACTCTACACCGTTATTTGTGTTTTCAAAACAAAACTTTGAATATAAAAAAACCCCGCTTCTAAAGTTCCTCAGTACCTTGAAAATACCTATCACAACAGGATTTAGACTGTCTAAAAGGAAAGGAAGGAGACCTTTTGGTTAGGTGAAAAATTAGCCCACAGTGTTAAGGAAAACACCTTTCACTTATGAATTTTGAGAAGTCAATCACCATCTTTGTACCTCTGGCTTCAATGTAAACTTGATCATCAACAAGTGCCCAATCACTAACAACCTTGCCTTCTAGAAAATGGCCCTGTTTCACCCTCAGAATCCCTCTGTCAACAAATCTTCAGAATGATACAATATAGTGCAATGAAAAAGCAGACTCAGTTTAGGTGTAAAATCAGTGCAACAGTGGTTTAGAGAACACACTCTCTGCTTTGTGAGTTTTAAAAAATCCACCAACACCTCTATACCCCTGCCTCCAATGTTTAACTTCTCATCAACAAACTCTGCCTTTTTAATGTGCTGTCATCTTTGGAAGCTCTCTCACCAACAAACTTTGAACTTTCGATTGTTTCAGGGGCAGATTCTAGAAAAAGTACATTGCTGGTATAAGTGTTTTGATAACCCTGCCTTTAGAAATGACCTTCCCCTCTAAACATATCACAACAAAGCAGCTCTCTTCAAAATGACACCATTCAAGAAAGAAAAGCAGTAATCAGCTAGGTGACATATCACAAGCACTATGTTTTTTAGGAAAACACACCCTTGCTACTGGGTTCAAAAGACCTATTAATCCACCTATGCTCCCGTTCGATGTTCCTCTATTATCATCAAACCTCTCTCGCCTCCTTCAATGGCCCTATTCACCCTTAGAATCCCCTTCCGTCAACAATTCTTCACAATGATACAACAATAAAAAAGGAAGAAGCAGCATCACTTTGGGTGAAAATCAAGCAAGTAACAAAGGGTTTAGAGAACACACTCTCTGCTTTGTGAGTTTAAAAAGTCCACCAACACCTCTATACCCCTGCCTCCAATGTTTAACTTCTCATCAACAAATTCTGCCTTTTTAATGTGCTGTCACCTTGGGCAACTCTCTGTTAACAAATTCACAGTGGGAGAATACAGTGAATGAAAGGCAATCTGCTTAAGTAGTGTGCTGTTGTGGGGGACTGTGAGGACAGTTTCTCCTTTTCAAAAATGGTCAAAGCCTTTTTAACCATGCATAGTTTCAAACCACGGCACACAGGTTTTAAACTTGATTTTTCGAGATTTTCGAGGTAAGAGGCGAAGTACCTTTTGAATTTTTGAGGAGAAATCCTTTGGAGGAAACTTGAAATGCACCGGAACCCTCCAACACTGGCGCAGCAACCTTTGGAGAAAACCCGTCGCGCAGAGAAAAGCTTGTTGGATCGGCCTGTCGTGTGGCTCCGGGGCCGAGACAGCACTGCCGCGCTCAATTTGCTGCATCGCCGCCTATCAAGGGCCCTGCAAATTGTTTGTGCACGCTGCACTTAAACTCAGCATCGGCCAAGAAATTTTCTAGGGAAAACCTGTGAATTTCCGACCAGATTCTCTTTGTCTCGATGCTTGGGAGGCAAGGGGGTGATTTTTGTTTTGAAATTGACAATAGTTTCCTTCAACTTCATTCCTTTATATCAATTCAAAACAAGCCTTTAACGGTCTTCAAAATTTGGGAAATGAATTTTGGTTTGTTTTGACTCTGTTTTGTCTTAAAACAGTGGGTTTGTCATTTTAACATATAAACCCAAATATTTACTTTGACCCCGAGCTGAAAACTGCTTTTCCTTTGAAGGACAAGGCTGGTTTTGTAAATCCGTCTTTACAGTCTTTGGCCTTTGACAGCTTCTCTAAACTTTGAATACAACAGGTACCAAGTTACTGATATAAATTTGAATTTTGGTTATGGTTTCTCAATTTCAAAAGGCGCCCCTTTTTTCCAAAATGATTTCTTGCTTATAGGTGCATTACCTATGATGTATCTATCCTTTGAACGAGGAGAAAGATGCATTTGTTCCAAGCCCTAAACTGACAATTTTTATCAAACCTCCTCCTTGTCCACTTATAGTATTGTATACCTTGGCAACTGTTTATTCAGCATGAGATGGCCTGTGTTCTTTCAAAGTGTTTGATGATTGCTGCTTCCAGGTGTTTCACAAGCTTCCCTTGGGACTGTAAGTGCGCTCTCTCGATGGCTTGCTTTCACACTAGACTTCTCTGTTTACTCAGAAGGGATTTCCTTAGATTTCTGGGCAGGTGATCATGGAATGTCTTTAACCCTTTTTAAATCAACTGCTCCTTTGGCTTTAATAGCATACAATATGTTCAAAATTTTCTCCTTTCCACTAGATGTACCGTCCGATTGCATAATTCTTTGAAAAAAGGGAAAATAAGACTTTGCACCATCAAGACGATCATTCACCCGTGTAATGACCTTATTCGCTTTTGGTATCCTTCCACCGCTTTCTTTATCAACTGGCCAAAGAACCCGCGTAGCTTTGGCCATCCTTCATATGGAGGAGGCTTTTCATTAGGTAAGGTATTTGAAGGTTTTTTAACAATTCTTTTCGAGACAGCCTTTCTCTGAAGGTGATGGTAAGTAAACCACTTGGAAAACATCAGTCTTAGCATCTTCACTTGCAAGCATCATTGTGTGTCAGCAAAAACCCTAGCCAGAGTAATACTGTCTCCCTGCACTGTCCTAAGGGTGATTGAGATATTTGGCTTGTTCATCTCATGATAGATTACTTGACAAATAACCTTTGTGACTATGAAGGTCAGTGCTTTTTTGAAAAACGAAGAACTTTCTCTTGCCTGTGTAATGGCATTGGTTATCATCTGTTCTATTTGATCTTGTGGATAGACAGGGTACTTATGCTTTGGAATTTTCACCGATGACATGTCTTTCTTTATTTCATCAATTCACATGATTTGAAAGCTTGAGATGAGCTCCTTTATCAGACCAAACTCCCCTTTCCTTTGAGCTAGCAAATTTCCACTATTTCCTGTTATGATCATCAGTCATATTCATAACAACCTGGAGATATTGTTTCACTGTTCAATACAAAGCAAACCTGGATCTTTGCAATCATCTAAGTCAATATTGGCCCGCGCCCTCTGCTTATGGATGAAGGAGGCGCCCTAACCCCCTGCTTGCAAATGAAGGAGGTTCTGGACCTTGAAAATTTACCAGTTTGCTGAGACAGTGGTGACCTTTTCTAACTGTGATTTTTATGCTGAAAAAGAGCTGTAGAGTCCAGATGAGCAGCTTTCTGTTTTGCAGACATATCTAAAGGCTCAAGTTACATTTAGAAGCAGCTGTTCCTCTAACTGTAAACTCAAACATTTACTCCATGAGATGAAATATATTTCCTGTCTTTGTAGAACCATAGAACACTGTGAAAAACCTAATAGTCAGCTTGGGATTGGATTTTATGCAGTGCTGAGATCTAGGGGGTGTGAGTGGCGCGACTTAGGGCTGCTTGTTAATTTCATTTGCAAAGTAAGGGATCAGTCATGGCAGGTTTTTTGCAGATGGAGGCTTTTTGGCTTTTTGATGATTGCCAAAGGTGAAATGTCCTAAAACGCCACTTCCTAACATAGGGGAGACTATTGAAACAGATGTGGATTTGCTTTTTAAAGCTGATGGGCAGACCAATAAGGCTGAGGTTAGATAGGATTGTGACAAGGAGGTTTTGGTTTTGCCAGGGGTGGACTGAATAGGTAGAAAGGCGAAAAAATTTTTGGGAGGGTTTTCTGGATGACATATTGACATAAGGAAATCAGTTTCTAGAAAACTCAGCTGTAGATATAGTCATCACTAACATGTAAAAATACTGATGGCTAACAGTGGCTCCATTTGGGGAGGGCAGCTCCTCGTCAGGAGGTGTCCAGAATTCAGATTTTTGGTTTATGAAGACCAGTGCCTTATACATTGGCGCAAAATTTACCCTTCTCTTGATGTTATTTCTGAAAAGTGACAGCATGGTTAACATCAATGATACTTCTACCTACCCCACTATCTTTCCTAACATTTTTTCCTTCTCTTTGGCGCATTTGAACTAGCAGCCTT